>JARCZZ010000047.1:0-11671 GCA_030323915.1 Brotogeris chrysoptera
TCCTCCCAGCTTCCCCTCCTCCCTGGCAGAGCATGAGACTCAGAAAGTCCTTGGTCAGACCAAAACATTACTGAGCAACAACTGAAAACATTGGTGTTATCGGTGCTGTTCCCAGACCCAAAATCAAAAACACAGCTACCAAGGAGGGAAAATGACTGCTACTGCTGAACCCAGGACACTGCTGGAGGCGTATGGCATTAAGTTAGTGTACCAGCACATAGTATGCCAAAAGGGGAAATCTGTGAAATGCAAACCGCTGTTGATTGGGTGTCTTTGTTTCCCTGCAGTTTTCTAACACTCTGGAAATTTATTTCTAGAAGTGTTTGAGGTTTTGTTTGATTGTTTTTTGTTTGGATTTTTTTGGTTGGTTGGTTTTAGATATATCAAGTTGGAACTTCCTGTAGTAATAATTTTATGACAACTTCCCATATTTGTTCCATTAACCAATGCTCTGTGAGTCCAACAGTCCAGCAGGTTTTTCACCCACCTAGTTCTCCGCTCATCTAGGCTGCAACATGCTAAAACTCCACAGCCTTTGGATGATTAGAGATGCCTCATGGTGGCACCAGCCAGCTGTCAGTACTCTTGGCTGTGTCCCATCGGTTACACATCGGAGTTTGTCTTTTAAGACATGTCAACTCTCAAACTGTTTTTGCCTTTCAGAGCTGCCTCCCACAGAACCCTATATACTAGTTCCTTGAATAAGCCATTCTGGTGTCCTAAGGCCCCAGATCTGCCTTGCTCCCCTCAGAATCTTGAGCTGCACTTTGGTGGCTGCTACAACCAAGGGATTAACAGATTAACTGGGATTAACAGGGATTAGCACATCCCCTAGCACTTCTGTGTTTGTGACTAGTAGGATGAGGAGAGTGGCCTCCGGGTGGCCCATCTTTCTCAAGAGGTTGTCCCAGACTCCCTCCTGTGCTGCAGTCAGCAGATGTCAGGGAGGTTAATCTCCCACAAGAGCCAAGGTCTGCAAGCCGGAGACTTTTTCAAGTTACTTATGGAACACTTGAATCTACTTCTTTGCCCCTCTTGTGTGGTCTGTAGCAAAATCCCACTCTTGGTGAATGAATGACCTTTTCTGTCATTCTGTCTCACAAGATCAACAGACTTGCTGTCTGTTCGTTCCAAAGATTAGCTTCCTCCAAAGAGAGGGCAAACTCCTTTCTTGCCTGTGTTTCCTGGTTCAGTTTAACATGAAGCATGGTGCTTCCTTCTTTATCCCATACCTCAAATACAGATTGGTGTCCAGCAAATAGCTTCTTCATTTCAACACCTTTTCTAACGACAGCAGAGAATTCAGCTGTTTGCAGCCAAGGTCACCCTGCAGATGCCATGGAGCAGCACTGACTTGTGAAGCTGAGAATCTAGCAGCAGGTTTTGTACTGAATTTCTTTGGAGGAATTTCTTTATCTGCTTGTTTTGTTTTGTTTTGTTTTCATGCTCCTACTGCTGTTGGTAACTTGATAGACTTTGGTAAAGTCTTTTAAGCACCTGTCTGAAGGTGCATCCCATAATTAATTTTCAGCAGTTGTTCTGCTTACACAGGTAAAGAACAAGACATCAGGTCTCCTACAAACTTTCGTTAGCTTTGACTGTAATAAAATGTAGCTGTTTAGAGACTAAATGAAACGAGACTTGTCTAATAATGTGTATAATAAAAAAACCTACTAGAACTTGATTAAACTTGATCTGTTAGCAGTGTGCTAATGGTGGGCAAGTAATGTTTTTTATGCCTGCAGTTCTAGATTCATTTATGTGTGTGTGTGTCAATTAGAAATGGAAATCACTAGGATAGAGTACTCTGGCACTCGAAGCGCGCTGTGAATGCTTGTACTAATTCTTTGGTTAAGTGAAGCTGTAAGCTCTACTATACACATTTCCTGGCCAGGCCATTCAGCGCTGTATAATCCGACATCAACCTTTTCAGTTAGTTAAGGCCAAGTAGTGAAATTTTTCTTCTGCCTTTGTTTTATATCATTAAATTGTGTAATTAACGGCTTTCTGACTATTACTTGTAACACATTCCTGAAGCATTTAACTCTGGTGAAGGAGCTTTTGTCTCTGCTAAGGTGAGCGGAAGCAGCACCTGACAGGTCAGAACCAGGAGTGTTACGCTCTACTTCAGAATTCCTTTGTTTTGAGAGGTAGGGAGGGGGAGGAGGATGCCCGCTTGCATCTGCTATTTTAAAGTTTTGTTGGGTTTTTTTTTATATCCATTTTCAAGGAACAAATCCATCTAGACAGCCGGGTAAGTGATGGCAGGAAACTAGGCCCTTGTATTTGGAAAAAACTGATTTCCAATGCAAGAATTCTGTTGCCTGCTTTTCTGACATGCCTAGTGAGTCAGTTATGGTGGTACTTCTTCCTTTTTAATCAATCTGCCTATACTTCCATTTCTTTCAGACGCAATTGTCCATCTTACATGCTAGTTTGATAAGCAGTTGTTCATCCTTTCTTATTCATTCCCAACGTCTGGTGGTGTGAGGCTTCTTTTTTATAGATTCTTTTTTTTGTTCACCTCATAGCTGATAAAAGTATTTGTGGTCTTACTCATTTCAGACGCTTTTACTACGTTTTTTGGTTTTTAAACTTACATTCCTGAGCTCTCTTTAACTGCTTGTGCTGCATTCTTCCTCCTTTAAGGCAGAGGGTGTGGGGAGGTGGAGAGGGAAGCTGCAAGGAGCTGTTTTCCTATTTGCTGGAATTGGAGCTGCTTTGTGCCATTTTAGTCTTAAGCAGTGGCCCTGAAATGGGTACACCTGGTTCCAGGGGGCTGTTGCACAGAAAATGAATTTAACGTATTACATGTAACTGACACATGCTGTTCTTACAGTGGTATTTTCCTGTGTCATATAATATTGGGAATACTTGTGGCCTTTCTAAGATAGTATTATTTCGAGTGGTTGTAATGTTGTAGTAAAGGGGTCTCTGTGAGGAAGGACAGTAGCTTTGTGGAATGTATATGATCACAGTATGAATTTTGTATCCAGGCTAAAAACAAGGTCTCATTAACTTCTTGTATTGTGTTCTTTCGCTCATATATATGCAGAAATACATTTTAAATCTTATCAGTATTATTGTCTACACTGCAATAGTAATATTTTTGATTTTCAGACACACACTTGTTACACCTCAATGAACAGAAGGTGGTTGGAGAGAATTAAACTGAAGCTGTCGTGTTTAAACAAGGCTGTCCTAGTCTGCATGGTACAGTAGGGGAAAACATAGGGGATGGTTGCCAGCCATGCCAGTTGCATGGAAGTGTTTGCAGGGGCTAGTTATCAACTAGTCCGGTACCAAAAATTTAACTGTACTCTTCAACAAAACAAATTGCATGATGTTTAAAATCATTTGTTTTATAAAGGTTATTACTGGGTAGACCCAGCTTCTTAACTTAATTTTGTCCAACTTTTTGGATAGTTAGATACTTTTTTTTTAACCCACCAATGTCAACCAAAGCCTGGATGGTTCTCAATGGTAGCATAAGAGTGTGGAGTTGATCAGAATATTGGTGCCTTAAAGCATAATAAAACATACGTGCTTTTATAAATGTCTCTTGTAAATGGAACAAGTTTAAACATCTGATTGTTTCAATCAGCTTTATAGAGCTGCAGGCACATTTGATAATGTTTTCTTCCTGGTGTGCTTGCTGTCTCTCATGCTCTCTGTTTCACCATAGTTGGATTGTAAGATTTTCATATTTGTCCTGTGCTGTCTAAGGTGTATTTCAGTCTGTGAGCACAGCAAAAAGTGACAGAAGAACTTCCAGACAGAAAGCAGCGGCACACCTTTGGAGCTGGATGGGGTTAGGCTGAAGCTGAAGGAGATTAAGTTAGAATCTGAATGTCGAAATTGCAGTTGAGGTGTCTATTTTTTTTTCTTTTTTCTTTGTCTGTATCTTGCTATAAAATTTAAATATGTTAAATAGAATAGTAATGTAGCAACAACTGCTGTTTAATCCAAGAGATCCATATGCTGAGGCAACATGGAAGATACATAGTCTTATATTTGTAATATAACTCTAGGGACTTAACAAGAGGACTCTGCTGAAGTTGATGGGGAAAGCAAATTGTAATGTGCACCAATCTTCTGCAGAGCGATGGTACCTCTGTGTACAATTTTCAACAGTCTGTTCCATAGATGTGTTACAGCAGCTACAGGTGTAAATTGTCCAGTATCAATTTAAACCTATGGCAAAATCCTGATCCTTTGGGAATGCTATTTCATACTTTCCTGTTTCTTAAAACTCTTGAATTTTTCAAGAGGATTTTAATCATCCCGCGACATTATAGAATGGTCACATACAGGTGAGAAGCTGTTGTTGCCCAGGAGCAGGCAGAGGAGTATTGTCATTGCTGCCTACAAGCAGCGGGCCATATTCCGGTGTGCTTTGGGCTGACTTTGCAGTACTCCAGTCCTGGGCTTGTTGTCAGCTTGTTACTGGAACTTGCTGTGTGAACTGGAGCTTGAGGCCAGGCATGTGTTGTTACTGTGAACAGTTTAGACATTGGGTGACAGGAAAGGCCTTGGCAATACACAAGCTGAAAACAGAGGTCTCCAAACTATAAGCAGCTCACTTGATGGTCTCTTACTGGTCATTGAGGCAGTGCAGCTTTGGCAGCTGGCGAAAGACAGCTATGAGCATAAAGAGGCAGGGCAGGGGGGAGTAGCCAAGTAGCAGGGCAAGGCAGCTGCTGCAGCTCGAGGAAGCAGTGTCCTTGAGAACCCCACTGTGTGGAGAGGTGGAAAAGTAGACGGCCTAGAAAACCTGGTACCCTGTAAAAAGACGAATCTGGGAGGGAATCATCATCGCTGTCCCAAAATCACTGAGACTGCTGGAGGTGCAAGTGGGCTGCTTGCTTCAGTATCGCTCCTATTTCTCTCTCCCTTTGCTCTCTGTATCTGCTTCAAGCATCCTGGTCCACTGCCTGCCCACTGGCACACCTGGCAGCCCCACACTCTCTGCCGGCTGCTTCCAGCAGGTCCCAACTCTTCAGGTACCTTCTCACCTGCCAGCCAGCTCCCTATGGCTGCCTGCAGTGCTCTGTGTGTGTGTGCAGGTGTCCATCTCTGGTGCAGGCGTTTTCCCCCCCAACTTCTGCCCATTTCACTAACACTCTAACTCCTCCATAAAGCCTCTATAAAGCATGTCAGCTCTATACAGCTAATTACAATTTTGGGCAACAAGGTGTGCTTTATGTGAAAAGCAGAACTGCTGGCTACGTGCCTCCTCAAAATTGTGTTCCCTGTCCTTTCTCCCATACAAACTGTTTTTTGATGTTATACAGGCAGTGATGTGCACTGAGATTTTTAAAAGCAGGTGCTAAATATTGGGATTCTGAGTTCATATTTAGACAGCAATTAAGGGACATGATTTTCAAATTGGCATTTCTCCATTTGATTTCTGCTTGACAATTTGATGATCAGGGTGCAAGACGAGCTGGGCATACTGGCTTTTATACAATCGGAACTTTTATAAGCTCTGACACGCACACTGGAGAGGGTGAAATTATTTACATTCAGAATAGACAGCTTCAGAGCTGAGGAACATCAGAGCCGATGGTTCTGGTGTCCAGACAGTGGTATGGCTTCATTTCTGTTTGTAGTCACTGTAACATTTGAAGACATCCTCTCTCTTGAGAGAATTACTAACTGGATTATCTTGAGCCTCTTTCCCATGCCCAAATTTGATGTGCAACTGCTGCAGTCCAGAATATTTCTGTCTCTTGTTTCTGCTTAATACTGAATGCATTAACATGTCTTCCTCCAAAAGTGGAGTTCTCATAGATCCTAAATCTGAAACCATAGGCTGCAGCGTATAATTCAGACAGAGTAACTTACAGCCTTACGGAGTAACTCTAAGAAAATTCTTGACCTTTTTCAGTTTTCTAAATCAAGGGGAAAGCACAGACCATGGCAAATGTTCCTCATCAAAGCGTTGTTATTTCAAACCTGTTGTGAATGTTCTGAATTCTCGTAAAAAACAGTCTTGGGCATGACTGGGGCTTGTCAGTGAAAACTTGGGTTTCCCTTTGAGCTGAAGTTGGTATCTCCCAGGAAGTCCTACCTGTCTTTTGGTTTTGGATCCACTAAAAAGGAATGTTGAGGTAATACTGTTTCACAGCTCTTACGTTTGATGAAGTCCAGAGTTGTTTGCACGTGTGTGTTCTTCCTTCATAGGAAATACTTCACGGGTGTTTTATGTACAGACTTACAAATTTGCAGTTGTTTTGCAGTCAATTCAGCTGTTGTCCTTTTTGGGAGGCAGATGGCTGCTCTTGTGCTTTATTACATCAGATATGAACTAACTTGTCCACATTTCAATAATGGAGTTGTTGGGAGATTTGGAGATTAGCTGCTGGTGGGTTTTGTGCACAAGATGTGTTGTGAATGTAATGAAATCTGTATGCAAATCCACAAGCTGTCATTTATACATTTGTAAACAGAATAAATTGCGAAGAAATGTCAGGTCCCATTCACATTCTTAATGTTATATACAGCGAATTAGTAAGACATTCTACAAAGAGAAGAAATGCCTGACAATGCTTTATAGCTATCTCAGAAAGTGATTTTACCGCAGTAAATCTGGCTGTGACCTGCTTTTATTATTGCTTTTAAACTACTGTTAAATAACCCATTTTGCTAAAACAGAGGAACATTCATTCAAAAAAAAAGAAAAAGCCAAACCAACTTGCCGGATAAATGAAGCTGCTCTGCTGGACCTTTGTGGAAGCTGGTATATAAGGAGATATTTTATGCAGTTGTAATTATATAATAGTTCTTTTAAATATTCCCTTTCTCATCTAGGCCAGAGCAGGAATGCTGATGTTTGATTTGTCCATATAACAAGCATACGAGCAGATTAAAAAGTGTCTTACAATATGGTTCCAGCTTTAAAACCTACTGTAAGCATGTCACTTTTTTGGCATTTACATTTTTTTTTTGCCATTTAAACTGGCTTCTTAGTTTACAAACAAAAGTAAGTGTGCATAGTTTTTGTAACCCCCGTCAGCCTGGCACAGCAGGGGAAGAGGTAGCTCTAGTTCCCTATCACATGTGGTTTCAGCAGAATTAGCAGCTAAATCCCAATTCCTGACTCTCTGTCAGTAGAGATTTGTAATAGACTAGGAAGTACAAGAGGCACAGATCAACTTTTTAGGTACACAGTAGAAGTAATGGATTTGAAATGTTTCTGCTGAAGTAGGCTATGGGTGAGAATGTTAATTGTTAAACAGGTTTTTTATAAACATGTCACTGACTGATGATTGGGGCTGGTTTTTGTACTGTCACCTGAAATAATATGAGCAGTGTTTAAGTTTGACCTCATTTGCTGACAATAGGGTAGCTCAATCTAAATAAAATCACTGCATCCATTTCTTTTGCTGTTGCAGCCCATGAAAAGCTTTGCTATGCTCAGTAGGATGGAGCCCAAAGTTATTTTCTTCTCCAAACTCTTGCCCTAATGTAAATTAATAATGTCTAAGAATTTGGGCACATAGCACATTATTTGTCAAACATGTAAGAATACCTATTTCAAGAAATGTCACAATGATTGCATAAATAAACATTTTATAGTAATTACCTGATTCTAGCAAAACCTAATGGAGCATTCAAAGACTCCAAACTGCTTAGTGTGAAATTTAATTTACTCTAATCAGCACAAGAGTAAGGAGCAGGGGAGATTCTCCACGCATGTTCAATGGTTCATCACAGTCTTGTATTGCAAAGAAACCGTTGTATCATCAGAATCAAATACTTAATCTTCGGCAGGTATATACTTGTTTGTATTTTAGACCATAATCTCTAGTCCTGTCCACAGTTGAACTAAAGAGTCCTGTTGACAGTAACTCTCTCTCTGTTAAAATCTTTGAGATGTAATTAATTATACAGTTGTCTCACATCATATACTTTATTGATACAAGTATCAGTACTAGCTTCAGTACTGGTACTGAAAATCTAGTACAAGTACTAGATTTTATATATATACATATAAAAATATTATTTCTTTTCTTGCTTCTTTCTCAGCTTTAGCAATTCAACTCCTATCTATGAACATTTGAAAATGGATACATGGAGTGTACATCCACAGTGGCTTATTTGACACATGGTAGATGAAATATATTTCTGTGTTAGGATCTTTGTTACCTCCTTCGGTTTTTTTGGTTTGGAATTGGATTTGCAGTTTGTAAATAGTAACTTGCACAAAGGTAGTGCTTTGCATTATGCAGGCATGGTCAGATAAGGTGATGAGAACTGTCTTTTTTAGTATAAAACTGTTTGCTTTTTAAAAGGCACATTTCCAGGCTTTTCTGTCCCTCTGAACTGTAGAGGGTTTTTTTCTTCCTTGGAAATGTTTGGCAGAAGATCTAGCCCACATAATCTTAACTTAGTCAAGCTGAACTGTCTTTTGCAAGCTGCCAACTCTTAACATAGTCAAAGGACGGTAATGTGGCTTTAGTGGGCTGGAATTGGGCTGGAGCATCCAGTTTCTCTTTGTGGCTCTGAGCAAGCCTCGTGCCCTGTGTGTGGTGTAAGCTGTTCTCTGAATACCCCACAGCCAGCTTGAGTGTGGGCCAAAGACTGGTGAAAGATTATTTGGGCTAAGATCATGTTCTGCGGAAGAAGTGGTTTGTCTGAACTGTTGCCTCTGGCTGATACTAACTGCCTTTTCATTTTCTACTGTTCTGATAGCAAAAATGTCTTTGTAGGGGTAGAGAATGCCTTAGACATCAGGAGAAGTATGTGTCTTTTGAAGTAATTGTACCCACTTTTTGCAAGCATTTCTCAGTTTAACAGTGAAGACAATTCTGTTGGACTTAAGGGGCTAGTGTTTCAAAGAGTTGTTTGTGATGCTATAACTAATATGAAAATGTAAATACAATGAAGGCCTCAAAAAGCTGTAAAATTCTCACAGTCGTTTGAAGAAAATGTGAAAGATAAAAATCTGTCTCTTAAAATCTCTGTCTCTTAAAAGCTATTGGAAAACAAAAAAAATCTCTTAAAATTTATTGAAAACAAGACTTTTCATACCTTCAGCTTGGTTTTATTAAGTTTGTTGTTGTAACTCCCATAACGTTGTGGTATTTTCGCTGCTTGTGGTGATTTCATCAGAAGAACAGGCCCAAAGGTGGTGATGGCCTATGCCTGATGTGACAGCTCTGCATAGCTAGGAGATGAGTAAGAGGAGCAATGTTGTGCTTGAGTAGAGAAGAATAATAGTTTCACAGCAGAAGGTGGAATAGTAAATGCCAGGAATTAGGTTGTTAAGTGGTACCTGTGTGGCTGGCACTCAAGAAAAGTTGGCGTTTGCAGTCATGTTTAATGTCATGCACTGAAATTCTAGGAGCATTTGAACCCCTCATAGGCTTTCTCCTTCACTTTTGGGATTTTGTCATTGCTTTAATATAATAATTGTTAATTATTAGCCAAAACTAGAGTTATATTTTTTCTTGTTTCAGTGCCAAAGTTACAAAATAAACTTGAGGAAATACCTTAATGTGTCCACTTTTGTGTCTCAGAGCAGATTATTACTTGTTTCCAATGTACTTAAAAAATAAGTCACAGCCATAGACACGAGTGTTTCAGTTCCTGCCTTTCAGTGGCACTAATGAGATGAGGTTCTTTATAAGTTAGACTGAGTAGTCAGTTTGTTCAGTAGTGAAAATGGTCACATTTACATTGGTTTTAACTGTGTAATAATTTTTTTGAACGTCGTAAAATAGTCTTCAGGCTATTTGAATATTAGAAATATAAATGTCTAAGGATAGAGGGGAGACGGTTTAGCTATTACAGCACAGAGTAAACAAGGAAAAACCTATTTCAGAACATAACCATACTGGGTATATTAAAATTGATCAGCTTATTCTTGCATGTGATAATTTGGAATGATGCAGTGTATGTATGGCGTGACTTCATAATGGCAGATGCTAGCAGGGAAACTTTAAGTTAAAACAAGAAACAATGAAGAATACAGACTGACAAGGGCACCAGTAAGACTGAACTGCGTGGTCTTTTCTTTCTCTGTCAGTGCCCTGTCTGCTATCATATTCTTGTAGCATCCTATGAGAAATATATGTGGAGAGCAAGCTGTTTTTTTTCTAACTGTTCATGGACAATGAGAGAATCATTGCCTCTGTGGGGTGGTAACGGGTAACCAAATGAAAAGTGGGTAAGAGCTTGGCCAAAACAGTGAAGAGGAGTCACCACATTGATGAGGTGGGGAAGGTCAGGAAAGAAGGCAGCGCAGCAAGGAGTAGTGTCAGAGCTCCAGAGCTCTGAAGGGCTGCTGGGGTGGGTTTGCAAAGATCAGAAAACTATCAGGATTTGAGATGTGACAAGATTAGAGCTCAATTATGCTTGTATTTATGCTAGTGCATAAAAATAAGATGCAGTAAAGATGTGATTGCGGAAGGACTCTGTAAGATACAGTCTGATACTGGTGATGCCACTGGGTTTGGGCCTCCCAAAGTAGCAGGCACAGGAATGGGGCTGTCAGTGGGTAGGGGGCAGCTGGGAGAGATGATGACAGAGCTTAGCTGTAGTCCTGTTAAGCTGGAGCCAACAGCCAGGCATCCAAAACAGCAGCAGAGATGAAAGGCAGTCCTATTTTGAACAGGAGGCTGCTTCCCCGCAGAGGGAGAGAGGCAGCAGTTACATTTGTTTCGGTGGAAGTAATTACAAAAGGAGCATGCTGTGAATATAGCCTTGGACTGCCCTCTCCTTTGGAAAGTTAGGGAATGCTGCTAGGGAAAGTCCTCTAAATGGCTTCAGTCGTGAAAACCAAAAAAAGAGACATATCTCAAGAACAGGAAGGTGCGCCAAGTGATGAGACTGATTAAAGCAACTGTGATGCACTGTAAAGCCCTGTTTGTAATGATTGTGTGATTGCTTCCAACAAGAATTACTTGTCTTTGGGTGTCATTCTTCTGCTATCATAATCAATTACAGAACGAACAGGCCCAGTGTTTTTATAAATTCCGGTTTTGTTGGTGGTGTTTTGACATCTTTTATTTTGCTTCTATCAGATTTAGGTACTATTTCTATTTGATATTTTGTATAGTATCTAATCTGCAATTTAGCTCTTACCTGTTCTTTGATAATCAGTCTCTTGGGTTAAATGTTAGGCAGATTGCAGTTGTCATATGAGGGCTTTTCAAGAATGTTGCTTGCATAAAAGCTCATAGTTGAACAATTTCTTTTTATCTTCTTTTTCAAACTGAAAATTTCTGTTTTCCTTTAAAAATGATGTGTTTGCAGCTTCTCTAAGTTTGGGGTATTTTTAAAATACATCGAAGTCCTTAAGACTGAGTAACGTAAAAATCCAGGAAATGATTGTGCTACGTTTTTATTGTTAAACTGGCTGAAGACATCTTGGGCTAGCTTCATCCTAGAAGTACCTGTGCTGGTCCTCAGCCTAAGCCCAGTGAAGATGTTGCAGAGACAGGGCCCCCTGTGCCCTGGTGCAGAGCATCAGTAGCGGTGTACGCTGGCTCAGTGAAGGCCCCCTTGCCAAACTTTTAAAGTCAGATGTTAGGCCCATGGCTTTTTTTTGTGTCTGCAGCCTTTTGTGTAGTAAACCAGGCGCAGTTCTGTCTGTGTCAAGGTCTGCAGAGCAGCTGAACACGAGGTTCTGCTCTGCCTCCTGAGAAAAGTCACCCCTGAAAGG
>JARCZZ010000047.1:12571-38095 GCA_030323915.1 Brotogeris chrysoptera
TATTACTGGTGGTAGCAGCAGTGATTTGTGTTATACCTTAGGTACTAAACTGTTCTTATCTCAACCTGTGCGAGTTGTATTCTTTTAATTCTCCTCCTCATCCCCCTGGGACTGGGGAAAGAAAGAGGGGGAGTGAGTGAGTGAGAAAACTGCGTGGGTGTGGGTCTTAAACCACGACAGCACGGTTTAGTGGGAGGTGTCCCTGCCCATGGCAGGGGCGTTGGAACTGGATGATCTTAAGGTCCTTTCCAACCATAACTATTGTATGACTCTGTGATTCTATTGTCAATTGCTAGTTTTTCATTTGAATACTTTTTGGGCGGTAAGGTATAATATTGGTGGAGGTTACTGTGAGTGAGTGAAGAGTTGCCTCAGATGCAATAGCAAGAGGCCTGCATTGCAGAAATGTGGTTTGGGGGTAAACAGGGCTGTTCTTACAGCAATGGCATCAAAAAACCCAAACCCAACACTTTCTTATAGAAGTGCTCTGTTCTGTGTAATACCAAAGTAAACTGTGACTGTGGATTAGTAAAGGATTATTTCTTTGGCAGAATAATCTCTGAATTCTACTTCTGCTGACTGAAGCCAGCTTTTCAGCGTAAATGCTTTCCAAAGTACTTTCTTTACTGAAATCTGCTCTTTCAGTGAGTGAGGGCAGGTTGTCTTGGCTCCTTTAGTCAATGCAGGCAAGAATATTGGAAGTGTTTGGGCAAATAGTGATATAACATAGGCCAGAAATGTGCAGTGCAGCAGGGACATTGGCACTGCACCTTTATGCTCCTGGTCACATTGCTCCGTTTTCAAAAATGAGGCTGGGAAGCTGTGGGAAATGGCAACCAGTTGTTCTAGTACCAGTTGTCACTGTCATGTTTCTCCTAAACACCAAACTGGTCTTTATGGACTATTAATTTCTGAAGTCGTTTATCTCAGGGCAAGTCTGTATTTACAGAACCTGACATAAAGACAGCATATTGTAGCCTGAGACTTAAGATTGTCACCGTACATGATGCCAGGATAAACAGAATAGAAACTCAGTTACATCTACACCAGTACTTCCTAAAACATTTTTTTTTACACTGCCTTTTGGCATTATATTCTTTTCCTGTTCACCTACAACAAACCTCTATCTTAGCTAAACAAATACATGTCATCAAATAATAATGTTCTTCATAATAATTGGAATGAGGATTATAGCTAGCTCTGTGCCTGGTAGAGATTAAAGGGCATATTTTTGATTCAATGGCAGTGACCACTGTAGTTTTCTAGTTGCTTCCTTTATCATTTCTTTATCTGCTCTTCGTTATCTTCTTTATCCATTACTTACCTCTGTTGTGAATCAGAGGGAGGTGCCTCCATGGTGGCACTGTGTAGTGTTGTGGCTTATTATACACAATGCGTGCTACAGTGGTACAGCTCCCTATTAGCGTGTATGTCCCAGCCCTTCCCTCCAGCACTACACCTGAAGATTCCAAAGACATTATTCTGCCTTTTCCTACCTTTAGCTCTGTGCATTTCTCTTGTTTTGAAGTTGTTTTGACCTTCTTCCAAGAAAAGGTCAAGCCAAGATACAACTATTCTGAAATAGTCTTTACTTAGCATTATTTCCTGGGTTCTTTGGACAGAGACCTTGTGTTCGATTTTGAGCAATCTTTTGTCTGCAGTAAAGCACTGAATATGTCTCTCTGTTGCTATAGAAATAATATTGCATTAAATGAAGGAACCAGTGCCCTGCTGTCGACAAATCTAATCTAAGTATTAGTCTCTAGAGCTTGAATTTCACCACTGGGAAGAAGTATACATAATTCTACAAATTATTTCTGTAACTTACACATAAACATCTTTGTGCTCTGAAACTGTTAGCTGAATTTCCCAAAGTGATAGCATGGAGCTGAACAGGGTGTAATGTGTTTATATATATATATCTTAACTGAGCTTTTTCCCGCCCCTTTCCCCCATACATTTTCATATCTATGGCTTGAAATTTCCAACTCTTTGCATAGGAAGGTGGGGAGTGGCAGGAAAAGCGGCTTTCTCAGCCAGGTTCCTTACCTCATGGACAACAAAGTGTGCCAGGTTTAGTTACAACTCTGGTTTTGTTCTTTCAAATCCAGCTCTTCCGAGTAGCATGAGATATCATTTGCCCTGATTTTCTAGGATTAATAAAGATATTTTCCATAACTGGAAGGAGGATCCTGGTACATTAATATACCCCCTGAAACTGATCTGCTGCCCACTACTCTCTGGACTACTACACTGCATACCACATGCCCTAGTTACTTGAAGTCTTTGCTGCAATGATTGTGCAGCAGTTAAACACAAGAGTTGTGGATTTTGACTTTATGCACCACATATCAAATCTCACATCTGTATTTACATCTAAACATATTTTAAACATGATATGAATATGTTTTTTTTCACAGTGTTCTTCCAGAGTTGTAGAATGCCAGTAACAGCAGTAAGATGGTCCTTCAGCCTATACCTGTGGGGGATGGAAAAGGAATTTAAAGCTTTGCTAATAATAGTGACTAAGGGTCAGTGTTTGTCAACATACTGATCCAGAAGTATTTTGAAGAAACAAGGAGAAAAACCTTTTTATCTCACAGTTACGCTACCAGAGCCCCTCAAATACATTTTTACGTATAGTGTACATGTGTAGTTACAAAACCCAGAAAACAATTCAAAACCACGTAGTGATTGATTTGTATCGACCTGTGTGGAAATGTGGCTTATAAATCTGATTTCAGAATTCTTATAAAAATCCCATTTGGTTA
Organism: Brotogeris chrysoptera; assembly: GCA_030323915.1. Taxonomy (NCBI): domain Eukaryota; kingdom Metazoa; phylum Chordata; class Aves; order Psittaciformes; family Psittacidae; genus Brotogeris; species Brotogeris chrysoptera. Next base: position 15,343 of record JARCZZ010000047.1, read on the forward strand.
AAAACTGGAGTTATTACTTGTGAAATGGGCCTGTGTGAGATATGTGTTGCATATAATACAGGTATATGTTATGTATTGTGGAACAAAATACAGTTTACAATGTTCAGTGTAATTAATGAATAGTGAACGTAGCAGTGGCCCCTGGTTAAAGATTGCGCTTCAGAAAACCTAAACCTTCTGTCATCATTAGAATAAAATAACTGCTTTTGGAAAAAAGATCCTTTCTAAATTTTGCTCAGTGTTTGTACCTGACTCTGCCAATTAGATAAACCTTTCTAGGCAAGGCCAGATCTCTGACAGCCAGAAGAGTAACTGTCTGGGTCATGCATATTAATATAAAACCAGGGGTGAAGGGAAAACCAGCAAACTCCACAATTGCCTTTCTGTGAAATTAATGCCATGCTCGTCGTTAAAACAGACTCAGCATATAACCAAGTCACCACAATACACCAGTTATATTTTTGCTGTTAAAGTAGTTCTTGTAATGGAAAAAAACCCCACAACCCAGCCTTAATTCCTTTGCACAGCCATAAAGTATAAAGAAGTTAGCCCAGGTTTTGCCCCTGTGTAAAGCTGGTTGCACCATCCAAGTTTGCTGCATTTGTTTTCAACAATTAGCCTGCTAAAGCTTCTGATGCAAACCACTGACCATTTTGTTACGTACTGCTTTGCTATCTGTTGGTTCCTCTGCAGAGCCTTGCTTAAGGCAAGTTACTCAAAATGGCCGAGTACTTGATATGGGAGGGAATGAAGCGGGAGGGAAGGGATTGAGTGGCATTACAATATTAAAGTGAAGGTGTATTCTAGATCCCTGCATCTTAATATGGTCTTAACTCTGCATAGTTCCATAAGCAAAAGTTAACAATGAGAGAAGGAAAAGACAGCATAAAAACTAAAGTGTGTTTGTTTTTTTCTGTAGGAACTCAATGGAGAAACGACCAAGAGAGAGACTTAAAGAATGTTCTGAAGGACACCCACCAGGACATACCACTGGTATTTGTCAGTGGAAATCATGATGTCGGCAATACCCCAACAAGAGAAACAATAGAGCATTACTGCAGTAACTGGGGAGATGACTACTTCAGCTTTTGGGTTGGAGGTGTTTTCTTTCTTGTGTTGAATTCTCAGTTGTACTTTGATTCTTCCAAGTGCCCTGAGTTGTTGCAAGCCCAGGATGCATGGCTCAGTGAGCAACTGGCTATCGCTGAACAGCGGAAATGCAAGCATATAATAGTGTTCCAGCACATCCCTCTGTTTCTGAGAAAACCTGATGAAGACCATGATTATTTCAACTTTGAAAAATCAATTCGTCAGGAGCTAATGGAAAAGTTTCATAAAGCAGGTATTTTCTCAAACTTCCCTGGTTTTGAATTTTTGTTTCAAATTGTTAATGGCAGTGCTTCCAGACAAAATACATTTAACTTCAGTGGTACTGTTTTAAAGGAATTTTAGATACTGCTTATAAGCCTGATTGCTCCCTGTCAGAATTATCAACTGAATCTAATCGCTTATAAAAAGTACCAAACAACATCTAAAACTTTGAGTGAAAAGTAAAAAAAGTAAGAGCGAAAAATTCTTCAAGACTTCCATTTTGCAAGTATTGATAGATAAGGCAGCCTGAGGTTTTTCTGCCTACAGACTGGAATATCAGGTATTGCCAGAGGAGAAAAATACAGAATTTGCTTTACGCAAAATATGGAAACAGAATTTAGAATTACCTTGGAGGTTGTTTTCTCCCACACTGAGCCTATTTTAAGCCAAGTGTAATGCACTCCAGATATATTCAGTGTTAAAGAGTCCTGCTCTGTTAAGATCAATCCTTGCATATCCCATTACTAATAAGGGCCAGTTCTGAGGTGAAGGGCAAGTGCTAAACAGTCCATTGTGCTAAATCCCTTCACTCTGTGTGACGACACTTGAATGCCACCCAGACAGGCATGGTGTGCGGCTAATCCTCCACACTGCTCCTGTTGTTCCTGTTAATTGCCTTCATGTTCTTGGGGTGTGCTCGTCCCTCCAAATTCTTTGCCATTGCTGCATCAGCATCATTTTCTCTGCATCTATAAAAGCATGTTATTTGGATTACTGAACAATGCAAATTGTTTATGATATTGTTCCTAATTTGCCATATAATTGTTAAGCCTGGGCTCATTCAAAACCAGCCTAATTTCCAAGCTCTGAATCTCCTGCTGTTTCCAATCAATGGGGCCAAAATTCTTAGTTATCTGAGGGCTCTCCAGGGGACTGGCGTATTTGCAAATTCAAGTGCCCTTTTTTTGCCCCATAAGGAGACATGCTGAGAATACCTCATGGTTTCTTTTTAATTTTTGTGCTAGTGTTAATGTAGTTATATATAGTTATAGTTAATATAGGGAAGCATTCGGAAAGTTGGGCAGCTAAATGGCTGATTACATACTGTTGTCTAAAACCACATCCTAGTTCATTGAGGAGCTGCTTAGCAGAAGGACACTGTCAGCAAGCATTAATGTGGAAACCAAAGCAGTTCTGTTCTAGAGCTTTCTCTCATCCTCTTGGTTTGCCAACAGTTGGCAACACTCAGGACTGGGAATATAATTAATCAAGAGGTAAAAGAAACTGCAGAATGTTATCAGTGTAACATTTATCATTATTACATTATTATCCCTTGAAGAAACATTTCAGACTGATTCTCCTCGTGTGTCCAGAGGCTTAACCAGAAGTTGGGGAGGCTTTAAATGATGGGGAAAAGGAAGAGGGATGGGAAGCCAGTAGGACAAAGATAAGTCTACAGAAGAAATTCCCAAACTCCTTTCTGTGCCAACATCCCATTTGTACCTCCCCTCATTTCTCTTTGTGCCCCTCTGTCCCATCCCTAAAATGACATTGTTTCCTTCATGAGTGTGTTCAAACATTGATCTTCTGCTGGCTGTTTTATGTAGTGAGTGAGTCAATAGGTAATACTCACAATAATCGAGCATTTTGCTAATTAAATGAACTCAGAAAGCTTAGTGTTAACTCAGGCTGCTGAGAAACATCAGCTGAATCAAAGTTGGCTCAGAGTTTCCTTAGTAACGGGTGTGCTCGGTTTCCATTGTATCATTCAGTTGAAGAGCGGTCTTTGTAAGACCACAGAATGTCATCAGTGGGTTGCAAACAGGCAGTTATCATGGAAGCATAGATTCACAGAATCACAATGACATCACTTAATTTCTGATTCTCTTTTGCTTTGCCAAATAGCCTGTTTCAGCATTTCAGACATTAAACTGGTTTTCCCGCAGTTCACTTCATGCATTCTTAGGGGATTAAAACACAGAATATTGCTAATGAAATCCCAGTATACTTTGCCTTTCTTAATTACGACTTGCAGTTTAGAAGGCCAACCCTTGCAGCACTGAATTTAGACATTTGGTGTAACTGTTTATCCTGGAAAAAGGAAGTAAGTCTGTCCTAATTGAGCCTGCCAGGCTGCTGCTGTTCTTCTTCCCCTTACCCATCACCAGTCCTTCCTTCCTTCGTTCTGCTCTCTTGCTCACTGTTTCCAAGCACTACGAAGGTCTGCTTTGTAATTATGTAAAATTTCAGTATAACATGCATGTTTGAGGGGTTAGCAGATGAGTATCATATTCCAGTTGTCAATAACCCAGAACCAGACCTGGAGTTATCCCAGTTCTCCTGTTCATACTCTGTCTAGCTTAGAGAGGGAGGGAAAAGGAAGGACAGTCTGTTAATTCAGGTCTTTGCACGAACAAAGAAATTCATATGGGTGCATGTAGGAAATAATCAGATTAGTGTGGTGGTATATTGCACAGGTGCTTTAAAGTGAGGTGTGCAACTTCACAAAATTATTATTTTAAATTCAGAGCCCAGATCTTCTGTAGTTACTCCCTTCTAATCACTTTGATATTACATAATGGTTTTGGTTTAAGTATCTGCTCATTACAAGCAGAGATAAAAGACTAGCTGTAGAGGCTACATCTGGTACAAAATACTGAATTACATTTCTCACATTAGAAGTGTCCTTAACAGTTGGGCTAATTAAAGATAAAATCATGTCCTTGTGATAAATATTTATAAATTGGAAATCTGGCACTTGTAAATATGTATTACTACTCTGCAGAGTTAAGCCATACTTGTAAGCTGCGCGTCTAAGAAATCCTCCTGGCCCATTTTTTCTTTCAATGCGTTATAGCCAGTATTGTCCTTGAAAAAGTGATTTCAGTGACAGTGAAAATCAACTCAGTTTAGAACGTAGTTTATCATTTAAGAGAAAATACGTTTCTGAAAGTGTACTTGTATAACTTCAGAAAGTTTAGCCTCAGTTACCTGTCTCCTCTACTTGCAGAAGCAAAGCAGAGAAAAGACCTGTACAAAAGAACTGTGAAAGAGCTGTGAGCTCCGCTGGAGTTACCCAGGTCTGCTGTGTGAAATGCACTTCTTCCTTTAAAGAATTTGATAGTGTTGACATAGACAGCTTTGTGGGGACAGTAAAGTAGTGGTAGTGATCTAGCCAATACTCTGAGCTGTATGTCATGTCTCTCTGATAAGCAGAAGTGATAAATTAGGTTTTAAATTAAGGCATTTATGTAGTAGGAAACGTACTCTTTCTGACCCATCCCATTCCAGTATAATTTTCTTAGGATGTTAAAGGACTTTTTTTCAACGACCAGAAAAGTGTGGGTATTCTTTTGCTAGAGACAATCTCTAAAAGTCTTTTTGTCTAACACACTGAAATTACATTACTTAATACAATATAGTAGTAAGTGTTTCTTTACGACCCTAATGACCTAAAACATTTAAGCAAATGCCTGACCTTGTTTAAGAGCTCTTTTGTATAAAACCTAGATTAACAGCTAGTTTTCCACCAACAAAGTTGTTTCAATGTGAAATGACAAGTATAGGTGGTCTATCTAGCTGAGGGACTGTGTGTCCAAGAGAGAATTGCTGGGTAAGAGATACAAAATATGGAACAAAATTCAGTCTTCAGCTTTTCTTTTTCATTCAAAAGATCATTTAAATGTCTTCAAAGCAATTTTTCAGATGTGCTTTAAAACACTTAATTTGCAAATACAGGGGAAAATAGCAACCTAACTGTTAAATGGCATATTTTTTCATTACATTTGTGAGTGTAGGTGCTGTAACTTCTAACACCTTTACTCATTAAAGACTGTGATACCTACGTTCTCCTCTTAGAGATCTTATGACAGGAGAGTAGTATTAAGGGGAGCAGCAGCTTTCTGAACATCCACAGCTGAGATATATTTGAGTACAAGATTAAAGCATGGAGTGCTGAAAGCTGTTTCTAAAATTTACCAGACAACATATGCTATGTGTCATGAATTTGTCATGTAATCAAGGTTGACAAGGGAGTAATATTTTCTTCCTGCCATTGGGACCTTGATTTTTCCAAAGGCCATACACCAAGTGAGTAATCTCACGGCTTGCTTATGTGTTGCTTTGTCAGTATTTAAGGTACTTTTAATCTAAATACTCTCAAGTTCAGTGATTTAGATCAACGTCTTTCAATCTTGAAATGATGCACTCACGGTACAGGCAGTGACCAAATTTGGTATCTTTTATGTCACTGTGTAAGAACAGGTTTTAAGACTGTTCACCAGGTAATGTAATGTAATCCAGTATGTAGATACACAGACATTTATTTCAGAGATTCAGCAAGTACAAGATGCATTTATTTAATATAATCTGTAATGACATTAAGTAGTATTTTTTCTTTGATAAATTTTTTAAATCTGTTTTATCCACTGGGCTGTAGTTTTCATCAAGAAAAACTTCTTTTTGATCCTACAAGTTTACAGGATCATGTTTGCAAGCAACAGCGAATGAGATATTTTTATTAAGATTCTTACAGTGCTATGCGCTGTGAATTCCGATTACTCTGTTCTGTTTCGTTCACGCAACTGATGAAGAAGGTTGGATAACACAGAGCTTCTAAAGGGCTGTTATTTAAGTTTGACTGAAAAGGTTAGGAAATGGAAGGTGTTGCTGATCCCTGACACCAGTGGGGCTGTCCTTCTACTGGAGCTCTATTGATGGGAAACGATTGGGGGTTTTTGGAGAGCAGGGTCTGAGAAATGCCTGAGCACTGATCAGTTCTGTAAACAGTGCAGTGACTGATGTTTTCACATCTGTTTGCTGCTCTAACACCTGAGTGGCAGATGGGGTGATGTGAGAACTCGCAAACTGCAATGAGATAAAATCAATTCTATGCCACAGGAGAGATTTTGTTTACAAAGACTACTAAATATTATCATTTGCTTTGTAGCACTGGAGTCTTGAAAAGATGATGTACACTTCCTGCCCAGGGGAGAAAAATGGTACAGCAAGAATGACTGTGGTTAATGTATGCTCTTGTAGGGAAGCTGAAAGAGCATCATTTTGGAGTACAAAGTTGTTCTGAGAGTAATACCTGTGTATTACTGTTGAACCGACCATGCTGTTCAGCAAGCAGCTGTATGCTGAAAGAGAAAGGAAACAGTGAAAAGGCAGTCCGTGCCTCACACTCCAGGGAAAGTGCTCAAGATCAGGTCATCCATGTGACTTAAATAGTTTTATATGCCTGAAACATTGCCTTTTAAAAGATACGTGTCTACACATACATGTGTGTGGTATACACACGTCTCATAGTAGCATCTCCTTGTGCCTGGATGCTGCTTTTGTTCTCATACCTATTAAAACTCTGAAAGGGTACTGGAGTGTTGGGAACACTCAGGTTTTTCACTGTACAATTTCACTGCTTTACAAATTGCATCTCCACCTGTTTGCTTCTGTTTTGGCTCTACTACTGCTTCTTTCTAGCTCCTGCAGTTTTGGGGACAGATACATATAAGATTAGCTCTTGCCAGCATATCCTCTTTCTTCAGTCTTGAGCAAGTGAAGCGGTGGCTTTTAGGTAATCACAGTTCTAATTTAAAACAAATTTAATCATTAAACTTGAACAGCTAACATAAAAGCAGTAACCAGGCTAGAATGACAATCCCTGTAGCCCAGTCTCCTGCTTCTACTAGCCAAACCCTTGTGAAGAGCATAAGCCGGTAGAGTGCATGATGATATTTCTCTCAAGTACTCTTCCTAGCTCCAGCAATTTCTCTTTGAGGGCTTATGTATCATACTAATGTTATCTGTATAGTGTGATTTAGTGGTTCTTTTACACATTTGTTCAATTGGGTTTTGAAAACTCAGCTGTCACAGTGGCCTGGGAGGGGGGGGAGTTTCAAGTTTGACAGCTTGGGAAGAAATGCCTCCTTTTGTTTGCTTTGAGCTTCACCTGTAGTCTGTGTGGGGAGCCATACATCTGTAAATGAAATGCAGTGAACACTGATCTGTGTCTGCAGTTCCTGTAAAAACTAGTTCGTTAATCAGCACTTACAGGGGGAGAATCTGGACCATGTGATAGATTTCATTGCTCAGTCAGAACCACTTTTTTTCCCAAAATTCTCTACAGAGTGCATGGGGAGAGAAGCAAGGTCTGTACTGTACCCATTACATATTTATTATATCATTCATACTGCATTAATTTAGCCTTTTTGTTCTCTTACAGTCTCATTTGCTTTTCCTGAGAAAAGCGTTTATTTAATTGAGGGCTCAGTCTAAATAAAGCATGCTACTGATTGCCTCTGCTGATTATTCCAGGCATTCTCTTACTAATTTGGAAAATCTGCTGCTTTTCTTTGGTTTATTTTTGTATATTGTGATTTTTTTCCCTATATTTTTACACTGTCCATAAGTGCTGGATTGAGCAGTTTGATTTCCAGCTGAGGCTAGGCCAGTCACAGTTTGGACACAGCAAACCTGCCTCAAAATGAGGTTTTGGGCATTGGGAGCTAGAGCTGGAAAACAGCTCCTTCTGACTCAGGGGGTTTTGGAAGTAAGGAATGGAAGTGAATGTGATTACAGAAACTGGAGTCAGACACCTCTGGAATTGAAGCCTGTTCAAGTCTGAATTCCAGCCCAGTGTCATCTGGTTGTGTGAGAAGAATTGTTTTCTAGGTGGATGTTTCCTTATGATGTTTCCTTATTTTTAGTATTTCAAGATAAATGTGGATGCACTATTTTCCATCCTGGTTTAACCTATTTGGATTTCTGTAATCACTGCAACTAGAGTTCCTTTGAGATTGGGGCTCAGTCTGTATGTCTCGAATTAAACTGGCAAGCATCATGTTTTTTGAGGTGTTAGGAGAACAGATACTTCTCACAAAGTCTGGAATATACCCATTGTCTGTTTAATAAAGCAAAAAGATGCCTTGGTTAGTATTTCACATTTAAAATGGAGACATAAACTACTCCTTAAACAGGCCAAAATGCTGTGGTTGTGAAAGGTGTGGTTGTCTGTTGCTCCACATAGAGAAGGCAGGCCACAGTCCCCTCTCTTTCCTGCCCCAAAGGGAGCTGAAAAAATGCCCAGCATTCCATATCCCTGCATTTTTCTGCACCTCAGAACACAAGAGCAGTAGAGTAGCAAGTTGGGATTATGGACCTGCAGCTGCACAATAAGCTAAGGCTGGGAGATAATCACTCTCAAGTGAATTATCCATGAGACGCAGCTAAATGCCTTTGTTCTCTTACAGTACAATTATATCAAAATCATACTGACCCTTTTCCCTGGTGTTGCAGAACTGTTGTTCAGAAGGGTCTCTCTGAGTGGTGAACTACAATTTGTGGGAAGAAGATGCTGCACTTTTAGAATTCTGTAAAATAACTTTCTCTTCACGCTGCTAGCAGACAACCTGCCTTCTGCATGATATTCAGCATGCAGTTTCTGTCCAGGTAATGAACTGTTTTCTCATCTGATTCTTGTTAGGAATAAAACCACCAGCATGCTAACACCAGTGGGGTAGCCAAAGCTTTCTTTCGGATTTTTTTTCAGTATCATCAGGCCTGAAGAAGGTGGTGAATATTTCAGATAGAACTCGGCCTCTTTCAGAACGCTGTTCTGTTTTGGAGTGTTGGAAAATTCAAGTGCTGTGAGATGATCATCATTACAAAGAATGATCTCTTTTAAATGAGACCTGCTGCAGTCTGTGAGGATGGGATGGTTGTATACACGCTGTTGCTCCTAAGCCTGACTGGCCTGGTCATCCCTTTCTGTACCAGTCTTTTCCATAGAATCATAGAATAGTTAGGGTTGGAAAGGACCTTAAGATCATCAAGTTCCAACCCCCCTGCCATGGGCAGGTGCACCTCATGCTAAGCCATATCACCATCAGGAGCAAATCTCAGATGCTTGCTTAGCTCTCCCTTTTAGGCCAATACAGTTTAGAAGTATCCATTACACTACCTCTGTAAGAAAATGTCATTTTAGTAGTGTGCTGTTTTGGTTCACAAAGCATGAAGAGAGAACCAAGAGAACATGGGAAGTGCCAGTAAAAATTGTCCATCTTACCAGAGTGTTAAACTGAGAAAGATGCAAATCATTATGAGCTGGCAGAGGTCTTGTGATGACTTAATTTGGTGAGCTGGCCTTTAGACTGCAGACACTGAAATAAAGGAGAGGGGAAGAAGTCTTCAGAGGTGTTTCTGAATTTTCTGTTGAGAAATCTTTGTAGTAGAAACCATGAGCAAAGGGTTCATATCTTGGTTTTGACTTGGAAAAGGGTATCCAATTTTAAACATGATTCTTGTTTGAAGTGTTTTGAGAAGTGAGTTGACCTTTAAAAAATCATCTTATGAAAGAACATGCGGATAGCATCTACGGTAGCATACTGAATTACACGAGTTATTAATTACCCTCCTCAGCACTTTACCTCTTGACTTGACAAAGCCAGTGTGTAGCCGTACAGTCTGAAGTGACATAATGCAGTGTGTGAATTAGCATAAAACCAAAGTACTTATTTCATGGTGAAGCTAATGAAGAGTCTAAGTCTTATCAACATATGTAAGTATTTGAGCTCTTTAGGTGACTCTTGAACAATCCATGTTTTGGTTGGTTGTTATGGTCATGAATTATTTACGCTAAATAGGCTGTGTTAAGCTCATGGAATTTGTACCAAAATAGGTATTTAGTTCGTTAGCAGAAATGCATTGTTCTACAGGGAAAAAGAGTTACGATCAGCTCTTTGGAAAGAGTAAATCTTTTCATCATTTGCGGTCAGCTTTGTCAGTTTAAAACTGAAAAGGGCTTTTTGTGCATGATCAGAAAATGGTGGTAAATTGTATGCCAGGAGGACATTTTTGATTTACTAAAATCAGAATCAGTTCCTGTGTTAAACCTTTTTTTACCAATTGATTGATTCTGAAAACTCTTGTTTGGTGTATGGGCATGAAGCTTGTTGGGTTTAGGTGTTTTTGTTATCCAGGTGCAGTTTCAGAACAGCCAGAGCAAGACCTGGTGCTGTCCTGAGACTCTGGCTTCTGGTCATGCTCTGATCAAAACCAAATTTGGCAGTTCAGGCCTTTCTGACCTAACACCAGAAGATGATGATCACAGAGACAGTGTGTGAGGTTTGTGTTGCGTCTTTTAAATAGTAACTGTCTGCAGAGTTTTTTACTTCATTCTGATTTTAATCCTTTTTTTCTTTGTTTTAATTGAAAATCCATTAGGTATGAATAGTGTTTTGCAGTAATGGATCCTGCGTTTTTGGTTAATGGATACTGTGAAGCCTGCAGTCACATTTAAATTCAAATCAGTGTGTATTTCACAACAAATGAACTAATGAATGCTTGTGAAGGTGCCATCCTTTGGACATGCATTTTCACAGTAGCTTTTTGGTATTTCATACAGCTTTCACATCAAAGCTTTTCCCAACTGCTATTTCAGAAACCAGGGGTTAAGCACAAATCACTGCTCTCTACCTTTTTGTTTGTGGTGGGAAGGGACTGTACCTTTTTGTGGGTAGCTGGATGCATTGAAGTGACATGAGGATACCTTAAAGCCAGCTATGAAGTGAGGCCTGCCAGGACACTGCTCTTTCCTCACAGAGTTTAAAGGGGGGTGTGCAGTGGGGTTGCTGGCAACTTGACAGCATTACTTCAGAAAAACATCTGAAATGAATGAATTATATTTGAGTGCACACATCTCTAAGATTCTGATTATGTTTCAGATCAAAAGCAAGAGCAGAGTAAATAGCATGCTTGTCATCTTAGTATTGTTGCATTGACTGGTTCAGATTTCCTTCTTATGCTAGCTAACAAAAGTGAGTGGAATACAGTTGAGCGGAAAAAAAAAGTGCTAGTGAAGAAAAAACATCAGTTAGACTTCTGTTAATGCACAGCACTGACCTGTTTGTTTCTTTGTTCAAGATGTAACACGCTGTTACACAGCAAGAACAAGAATTAATGCTAGCACTGAGTATCTGAAACCTGAAGTGTGGGCAGAATTTTTTCCAGGAGGTATCTAAAGCAGATACTAAATTCTAGTGGAGGCTGATGCTGGGCAGCTAGACCTGCATGGGTATTTGAGCACTGAACACCTGCCTAGTGTAATTATTGTCTGAATGACAGTACATATGCTGAAAGGGGGAATTTGGATAAACAGTACCCATAAACACCGGATTGTTTAGGCAGAATCTGCCTCCCATAGGCAACAGGAGATAAAAGAGATTCTAAATCACATTCTCTGCGATCTCCTATTTGCAGTGCTTACTTCAGCTCCATACCAAAATACCTTCTTGAGTGTAGGCAGTTAGCAGACGTGAAATGTAATTGTGGTAAAGTTGCATTATTTGCCTAGGAAGAAAAAAAGGCTGCATGATTCACAGGCCAGACTTTGTACCCGGTGTCTGTCTGCTGTCTGAGATGGGTTTCTCAAATGCTTCCCTTGAATTCTCAGGCAAGGGTAGGTTTTGGTTTTCTTATAGCATAACTAAAGTTGCTGAATTACTTCTGTACCCCTACCCTTCTAATTACACATAAACTGTATGTCGGGATTTAGTTTACATATATGATGAGACAGAGGCTTCTGTTCTTTTAATTCCAAAGGTTAAATAAACTCTCTGAGTGGTGAGAAGATAAAGGACGGCGAGCATTTATCTCTCTTACAAAGCACTATTTACCTTACTAAAAGCGTGTCACGTGGCTTTACACCTCAGTATGGTTTTGTGATCGTTACTTTTTCCTAACATTTTTTCTTAACTGTGGAAAAAGTGGAAAATATTGAAAAGGACTTGTTCCTGTAGTAGCACCATCCCTTACTGGAAGCTGCTAAGGGTATTTTGTGGACCCAGCTGATGCAGTAATCAAGCAGGTGAAACACCAGGTGCCCAGATGTTCAGTCCGTGATCCTTCGTTTAGCTTCTACTTAATGTTGTGGGGAATGACCAAGATACAGTCAGGTCCATGCTAGATGTGTGCCGAGAGCAGCACCTAGAACATTGCTGGAGGCCATTGGTTATAGGTTAAGTGCGTGAAGGACAGGAAAGTACCACAAACATGGATCCATTATAGGCAACTCTAAGCTGACAGCTGTCCAAGGAGAAAAATGACTACTGCTGCTGAACCCAGGACAACAGCAAACAAGTATCATTAAGCTTATTGTGCCTTATGTCCTCCCGAACTCCCCACAAATGCCTTAACTCAGAGGCTGCAGTAAGCAGCCTTATCTGCTCAGCATCCTCTACATCAGGGCTTGCTCTTTTAACAGCAATGCTACAAAGCAAGAGGGGTCCCACTTCAACAAGTAGAAGATATGTAAAGTTCAGTTTCGCTCTCTGTATTAGGAAGCAAGAGAAGAGAATGCCCAGCCACTCCATAAACAGCTCCAAATGTCATTGCAGAAAGGTTGGGAGGTGGAGGAGGTAAGGTCAGCCTCTGGTTTGGATAGGTGTGCGTGTTGGAGTATTGTGTACATTTCTGGTGTCCCCAACATAAGAAGGACATGGAGCTGGTGGAGCAAGTCAGAGGAGGCCACAAGGATGACAAAGGGGCTGGAACACCTCCTGTATGAAGGCAGGCTGAGAAACTTCAAGGCTTTTCAGCCTGGAGAAGAGCTTCATGGAGGCCTCATAGCAGCCTTCCGGTATCTGAAGGGGGCTTGCAAGGATGCTGGAGAGAGATTCTTCATTAAGAACTGTAGTGATAGAACAGGGGGTAATGGGTTAAAACATAAACAGGGGAAGTTTAGGTTAGATATAAGAAACAAGTTCTTCCCTGAGAGGGTGGTGAGGCACTGGCACAGGATGCCTAAAGAAGCTGTTCATACTCCATCCCTGGCAGTGTGAAAGATCAGGTTGGACAGACTCTTGGGAGACACGGTCTAGTGGAAGCTGTACCTGCCCATGGCAGGAGATTTGAACTAGATGATCTTAAGGTCCCTTCCAGCCCTAAATATTCTGTGGTTCTATGATTCTGCTGCTTGTGCATAAGTCAGTCATGCTAGTCACTGTAATAAGCTGCAACATAGTGGGAGTTGAGAAACGACTGCTTGCTCTTAGACTGACTCTATCATCTTTATATTGTGATTTTAGGGACCCAAATAATATCTAGTAAGTACAGAATATCTGTAAAGAGCCTGTTACATCACAGGACTTTTATATTCTTATGCTGCCTTTTAAGGTATTCTGATTGGGTTTCTCCCAACCACAAAGCAACTCAAATTGTTTTGATAGGTTCCTGCAGCTGAGTCAGAGCAAGCTCTCAGAGTTGGTACAATGACTTCCTTACAAGTGTAACTACACCAGAGAGATGAGCAGGTTACACTGAGCGAGAGAATTAGGACTGATAAACTAAAATAGAGTGACAAGTTCTAGCTGACAGTGCCTAGTTGACTAGTATTCAATATAAAGTTAACTTCATTCTCTGTTTTCCACCTTGAGACATTTGCTGTTAGAGGAGGGTTCAAATTTTGAAATATGAAAGCCTATGTAGCTTTCACCAGGCATACAGCAGAATAATTTATATTCTGCTTTCCAAGCTGCTTAATTTTTAACTATACTTTGAGCCTATTTTATGTACGTTACATCAGTCTTGATATCACTTCTGTAAAAGCAAAGGATTGACGTAGCCAACTCTGTTAAGACTTGCTTTCCTGTGCCCTTTTTCATTTTATCACTGTGAAAGAGACCTAAATCTACTGCAGGGAAAAAAAAAGGTTGAGTTTGTTTAAGGCTAAAGAAAGAAGGATTTCATTGTGAAGCCATTGTGTGTTCCTAACCACTCTGCCTTTAAATTGCTTCTGCTCTTTTCCAGAATTTCTGCTGTCTGAAGGCAAAATGAGTTGTTGCTGCTGGGGTTTTTTTATGTCATTTAAGGTTATAGTATCTATCTCACAAATTACAACATTCTCTGGCCTACCACTTAAACAGAGCTAAGCGTGTGTTACCTTCCGTGTTAAGCATGGAATGATAGATTGCTGGAATATATGAAAAATAGCAAATGAAGTTTGGTGTTGTCATCACAGTGTCCATTCCTGTGTATCTGTGTATGTAATGATAAAAACAGTGGTGGGAAAGGTCATTATCAATGCTGCCTATTTAAGGACACCTTTTAGGCTGGGGTGCTAAGCCAGACCTTTGCTATGTGCAAGGAGCACCTCGCATTGCCCCTAGCAGCTGGCACATGTCCCCAGCAGCTGGCATGTGTCCCCATATGTGCTGAGCTTCAGTGCTGTCCTCCTCAGGAAGAGGCGCGTTTTTAGACCTCTGCTCGTTAGTGTATTGACAACAGAAACACAACTGATGTACGGCAAGGTACAGCATCTGCTGGCCACCTAGTCGTAGTTGTCAGGAATACTTACTGTGGGTTTTGAGTCACTTCATAGTAATTAAGGTATTTTTAGCTGCTTTATGTAGGACCATCCAAGTGTCATTATGGTTAAGGAGCACACAACCTGTTGCATTTCAATAAACAAATTACACCTAAATCCTTTAAGTGCGTTTGAAAACTTTCGAATTGTCATTCATAACACCATAAATCAACACTAGATCTAAACACCTGGAACAGAATATAAAATCAATTTGAATGCTTTGCACTTGATGATAAACAACGAAATTCCTAGCCTTTTCAGCCATCTGGTCCAGTAATTTTTGTGTTTCACAACAGTGTAAAATTGCATTTGATGCAGCCTCAAGAAGCTGTAACAGTCTGAAATCCAAGGATCTTGGACTGAGCATGCCAAAAATTTATCCCCAAACCTGTTTATAGAATTAGCTATTTATACTAACTGCACATTTTCATTCAAAGTAAAATATGCGTCATCTTAAATTAGCAACAAAGCTGATGAATAATTTTTTGCCGAACCACAAGTGCTGTTGAGGGTGATGCTCAGCTGTCTCTGTCACCAGTGCACAGAGTGGCTAAATGGTGAAGGATGCTGGCATAACTGGAAATGAAATGCGTGTCTGGGACAGCGTGTTTTAGGGGGGAGCTAGGTTCTCACCTGTTGTTAATGGTTTTCCAAACCTTGATAGGAAAGATAAGTACTTAGCATCAAAATTACTTTTTGTTTACGTTCTTGACTCATGAGACTAAAGAAGGTTTCATTATTTTGTAGTAATAAAACATTTTATTAAAAATTATAGCACATCAAATGGGGAGGGGAAAATAAGCGATTTGGTAGCATGAATTTGGCCTGTAATGACAATCAGAAGGGCCATCCAGGTAGTGATTACAGCTTGTATCCATTGATTTTTTTTATGTTTGCAGTGCAGAAGAAACAAAAAGCAGAAACTGCAGGTTTGGAGTTGAGGATAACACCATTTCATTTCACCTTAAATTGTTTCTGAATCTGCAAAAATCCCATGGCTCCTGAGGAGCTATGGCAGGGTTGTAGACCTCATGGCAGGAGAGTAGACCTGTCATATGGATCATCTTTAGAAGGTGGTCAAAATCAGCATTTGCAAACCTAATTAATTTGGTTTTAAAATCCCATATTCTGGGAAAAAATGGTTGGGCTTGCTTTCAACATTTGCTTAACTGATCAGTTAGACCATGGCTCAGCCAAGGATTTCAAAGTACGTTATAAAGCTTAACCGTGAAGTATTTTTGTCCTCTCTACCTGCTGCTGTTTGGCATTCAGCTTTTCTTCTACTCCTAACAAAGCTTGGATGATGCTTGTACGTGACCCATTCAGAATTTTTCAGTGTAGCACATTGTTGACTCCTGCAACAGACCTAACATATTTTTTCAAGTTTATAATGGAGTGATTTTTTTCTTACTCGATACAGTCCAAAATCTAAATAGTCTGTTTAAAAAAGTGAAACATTAAATAAGTCATTAAAAATACAGAAGAAATCAGAACACACGTGCCCTGTTTGTACCCCATACTAGGTAAATGTTCCTGCATGCCATTACCAAGCCTGACACCTCTTGCAGGTGGTCAGCCTTTCCTTTTCTGCTGCTCTCGTCTTTCTTCCTGTCTTATTATTCTCAGCCTCTTTCCCCTTATTATGTTTCTTTGATGTATCTGGCTCTGTTCTGCCTGTGGTAGCTCCCCACTGTCTTTAAGAAAAGATGATAAATTATCTTCTCAATATTTATTCTTTTCATTTGTCTTGCCTTTTTTCCTGCTCCTTCCCCCTCCCTCCCCTTTTCTTTTTAAGGTCACTGACCTTGGATAAACAGCTTTAAGCTTTCCTTAGGGATTTTTCTCAATGTTAATTGACAAATACAGCTCCACAATCCTTGGCTTTCAACTCATGTTTTGGTACCATCATCCTTTAGGCAGTTTTCTGTTACGGAATGGTTTTTCTCTGGTTTTAATCAGCTTCCTCTAGAATGTTCCTTCTTTCCAGCCAAAGAAGTAGCAAGACAACAAAGACACCTTGCAGTAAAAACAGAAGAAATCAGAGTCCAGTAATCCTAGAAAGAGCTACTGGAGCAGAATAAAGGGTTTACTCACTGTTTATCATGTATTACTATTGGAATTATTTACTGTTGTTTACTATTAACGTTAATGATTTCTTTAAAGTGCAAGTTAAGTGGTTTGCTTCTAATTTTGTGCTTTCTGAACCATTAAAGACTGAAGGTAAACAAGACACCTGTAGCTGTACTTTGCTATGGAACCTTCCCCACAAGCCCAGCATATATGCTCAGCAGCATCTTGTACTGGAAACACGTTTTACTCTTGCAACTACTAACTAAATGCTCTTCCTTTTTTGTTCTTTTTTTTGTTAATCAGGCGTTAAAGCTGTATTTTCTGGACATTACCACAGGAATGCTGGAGGGTCCTACAAAGGATTGGAAATGGTGGTTTCATCAGCCATAGGATGTCAACTGGGAGAAGATACGCATGGGCTTCGAGTGGTGGTTGTCACAGACAAGAAGATTGCTCACCGATACTACAGTTTAGATGAACTGAGCAGTCAAGGCATAGAGCAAGAGCTGCTGGCTATGCTTGCTGAGCACAATTAGGCTGTGTCCAATTATGTGCACTTTTTCCATGTTAGACAAATAGAAACTGTTTCAGAAAGTTTCTCCAAGCTGAAGAGAGACATTTTTGTCCGTGCACCAGAAGGGCTCTCCATTTGTTATTATCCTCAGTAGAAAGGTTTCTCTTTCTGAAAATGAGACCTATGAGAAATAGGGAAGAATAGCACAACTGATGCAGTCACGTATGGTTGAAAAGAACAGTTCTCAAAACTTTGCTTAGATAAGACTTTCTTGTCAGAGAGGTGTACCAGAGAGTGACAGTTGTAGCTTCTAGGTAACCCTTTAACTCAGGTGTTTCTTGGTTTTAAAATCAATAAATTTATTCATTTCTGTTATGCTCTGGAGAATATCAATGAGGCATTTTTTTACTCTGTCAAATCTCAACCACCAGACTTTTAGCAACCTTCATGCCAGATCTTGTTGCCTAGACACTGTATTTTCTCCTATTTCCCATAGGTTATTTCTTAGCTGTTCAGAGCCAGCAGCAACAGGAAAGCAGACATGTTCTGTTTTGCAGTGATGGCTTGGGTTTCCATTATATCCTGGTTTTACATAATGGAAAGTTTATAAATGGAGCTAACAGAGATGCCATTGACAGAAACTGAACATGGAACGACTATTTTTCTTTTGAACTGTAACTACCAACCAAATAGCTACACTGTTCTTGCTAGAGCTTCCCAAGTTGGAATAGTTGGAATGTTCTGTACTGAGTACTGTTATCAGAAGTTACTTTGTTGATTCATAGAGAGGGGGAGAGCTCTAATCTCCAAATGCAATTTAAGAGCGCCTCGCTGAAATGTTATACAATATTAAATGTTGAACCCCCCAAAACTATATTTTCTACACTGGAATAAGTCTTCTTTAAAAATAAAT
This sequence comes from Brotogeris chrysoptera, assembly GCA_030323915.1. NCBI lineage: Eukaryota > Metazoa > Chordata > Aves > Psittaciformes > Psittacidae > Brotogeris > Brotogeris chrysoptera. The sequence continues at coordinate 33,511 of JARCZZ010000047.1, forward strand.
TCTATAAAAGAAGTTTATGTGCTGCTATCTGCCTATATTTTTAGCAAGTATATCTGATTTGCTTACTGTTAAATTGAAAAAGCAAAAGCCTTCATGTAATTAAAAGATTATAACTTAAGTATTTAGTTGAACACATTATAATCCATACCACAGGTTATCTAGAAATAGAGATTGCACAGCTTTAGCACCGGAAGAAGGAAAAACAGAAGCAATACTGGCTGAAAACTAACACATTCTGTTTGGTTTATGTATACTCACATACAATATGTATAGAGAATATTACAGGCACTTAAATGTGGGTAGAGAGATGAAATGCTGTGCTGAAGGGTCAGCTTTATTACATTTTAGACACGCTAGTTTATCTGGGAGGCTCCTTCAATCTTGGTTCGTGGTACTCAGGAGATTCTACAATGACCCTGTAGCGTTTCTTTGCCCCAGTGAACCAGCTGTGCCTGGAGATGAATGATTCCCAGCCCATTCCAGTGACCTAAGCACAGGTAATGTTTGCTTCAGAAAGAAAGAAAAGGATTTTGCTTTTATTCTCCATCTGGTTTGCTTAGTTGAATATCTTCACGGTCTCATTTTCAAGGGAACAGCTGGGGAACATGAAGTAAAATCTAAGGCTTGAAAACTTTGAAACAGACAGGAGCCTAAGCTCCCAAGAACAGTTTCATCGGAAGTTAAGGACCCATTAGTTCAGTGCCAAGACTAAGGGGATGCTAGTGGAGAGGAAAGAAAAGTCTATGACTTAAATCTTTTCGAGTCACTTCCCATTGTATGGCTGAAGAAGTTCAGCAGGAGGATAATCTGAGCATGGGGTATTCTCTGTTCTGGCATAATATAGTGAAGCTGAATGGAGGGAAAGTTTAAGGAGGATTATATTTTATATTTTTAATGTACCTGTTACTGGATATAATTTTAACTGTGTAGATGAAGCTTGGGAGATGGAAGCATAAGTTCAGGAGAAAGCCTTTCCACCAGTCTGAGCATGCTAATAGTAGTGGTGTAGAGGGTTCAAAAATCTATTTTTCAAAGTTATGGTATACCAATACACAAAAGAAATACCGTTTTCATTCTTATTTTTAAATTTTTTCCCCATTTTTCAAGTGTCAGTTCACTGTAAGAAGTTCTGTGGAATTTTGTCATGAAAATACCACTTCAGTACAAAGCTAAAGTTCAATTAAAAAAATAAAGGTTTCTTTATATCCCCAAAATCTTCCTTTATTTTAGTGATTTCTAAGAATATCTTGTTATGTTCATGTGTAAACATTACCAGATTTGTCTTCAGTTTGAAGTTTTATAAGACAGTGAAGTTGGGCTGTTGTTGTTTATTAAATGCTGCTTTGGAGGATTTGGGGAGCTAACAACAGTGTTATGTTGTTATATAGTCTCTTGCTTAGGTTCCTCTCCTGCCTGTTGTGAGGACAGGTAATCAATAAGCAGCGTATTGTCTACTGAACTAGCTGGTTCAAATTGTGCAGGTTGTGTGTAATCATTACTTTGTAGCTTGGCTGCCATTCTGATGAACACAAAGTTGGCTGAATTGAGCGAACGGCCCCTCTAATCAGTCCATATTGAACCCATGCCTCATTCCAGTGAATTAAGAATTCCCTGCAGTAGTCTGAAATAGGAAGGAGCATCCTGCATCATTAGTTGTTCATTTTGCCGTTGCCTTGGTTTGACAAATGTGGTGTAAGTTAGCACACGAATTAAAACTTTTTGGCATCCTAAAATCTATGAGAATGGGAAAATCAATAAAATCTGTTTCTCTTGCAATGCACGTTTTCTCAAAACATCTCTTGAATGACAACTCAGAACTTCCACCCGGTATTCTTATTCATGTGAAGCAAAAGAATAACCCAGATGGAAACATGGCCTCATTTCTATAACTGTCATGGGAAGGATTTTAACTGTCGCGTGTTGCTGGACATGACTTTATGAACCAAGAGCTACAAAAGTAAAATAGGAGTGTGCTTTTTTACCAGCATAAATGACAAGTTTTGTTTGATCACTGTTCTTAGCATAATTTGCTGATTTAGAATTAATACTGATGCCTTAGCTAATTTGAAATAGCAGAGCCCCTTGGGGTCACAGTGCCTCATCATGTCTATGTAAAGAAAAATTATTCATATAATGTTAAGTTTGGAGACAATTCACTATTGGAGACGCCTTAAAAAAAATAAAAGCCTTTTGATGTTGAGGACGTTATTTTTGTCTCTCCAGCAGGGCTGGTAATTGTAACACGCAGCCTGGGACTGACCCTGCAGCAGGATGTCACTCGAAGTTCAAACTGTGGATGTAATGGGAGTGAATGCGTCTTCAGACATTTCTGTGGGCTGAAGGGGTCAGGCAGGGAGGAAAAATTAATCAAATTACCACAATTCATTTTGGTTTCCTGAAGGCAGCTAAAGGCTGAGATAAGCACTGAGTGTGGAAGATTTGTGTTAGAACACCAGAGCAACCTGTGAGTGTCACCAAATACAACCTGGGAACGTCACCAAATACAACCTGTGAACATCACCAAATACAACCTGTGAGTGTCACCATATACAACCTGTGAACGTCACCAAATGCAACCTGTGAACGTCACCAAATACAACCTGTGAACATCACCAAATACAACCTGTGAACGTCACCAAATACAACCTGTGAACGTCACCAAATACAACCTGTGAGCATCACCAAATACAACCTGTGAACGTCACCAAATACAACCTGTGAACGTCACCAAATACAACCTGTGAACGTCACCAAATACTATGTAGTTAAGTGCAGTCTGAGGTGGAGACATAGGAACAGGAGGCAAATCACTGGAAAAAAATGCCTTTGAGATCAGTCTTGGTTCCTGTAAGGAACAAATTTAAGAACACCCGAATCTTTCCAAAAAATGTGATTAAGCCTTGAATACCTCCGTTTGCACACCGCTTGCCTTTAGTTCATGGGGGTCCAGCGTCTAATCTTGCAAGTTTTAGCAGACAATGTTTTAGATACATCTACGGTATTCGGCTTCTGGAGATTACAGCCAGCAAATGCATGCTTGATGTCTTGTTAAAACTCAATCATACTTCATCTTGAGAAGTCAAGTCTCTCCGGTCATCCCTGTTTGCAGGCCAAATGTCTTGTGGTCCCGCTGCTTCAACGACTGCTTTCTTCCCTCAGCACAGCGACTTGTTTTCTAGTGTCTGGTTTTGCCAGACGTTACCCTTTAATTCTGCCCCGAGACCAAATAATTAGAGACACACCTAACACCCAAAGCATTAAACCAGAAACATCTCATTGCTTAAAAATGCACAGTTCCTCCATCTATGCATGCCATTGTACAAGCCGCTGCAGGGTCACACTTCATTGTTTCAGCTAACATTAATGCTGGGAATAAGCTGCTTTCCTTAATGCTCTCATTAAGCTCCTTTGCAACTACAATTTGAACACAGTGATATCCTTTAAAGCAAAGGAAACATTTACACATACATTACTTGCCAGAAAGCTTGCCAAGCAAAGCCTAACATTGCCTATTAACTCATGATAAACAGTCACCATGTAGGAATTCTGGTTTGCATTTAGAAAGTGTAAAGAGGGAGCTTCCAGGGCACTGATATTCTGCAGTTGCCAGGATCTTCTTTCTCTTCCTGCTCTATGGTGAGATGGAATCATAGGATATTTAGGGTTGGAAAGGACCTTAAGATCATCCAGTTCCAACCTCCCTGCCATGGGTAGGGCACCTCACTAAACCATGCCACCCAAGGCTATGTCCAACAGAGCTGTATGGTGTAGGCTGCCAGCATGTCTCACTTGCCAGGAACCGACCAAATATAAGGAATACAAAACAACACCCATCAGAGGGGCAAATTTCTCAAGCAAATACAAGCCAACTACTGAAAAGAGAACTAGTATGAGAAACCTTCTCAGGGCCAGGCATATGAGGTCCAAGATGTGATTCTGTCACTGACAGAATCAAAGTCACCAAGTCAGCTCCAAGTCACCAGAAGAAAGCATCCACATGGCAGCTTCCACATCCGCCAGTTTATTCCAGTTGCAGCCTGAATGGGCAGCAGATGCTGCCAGCTTCCCACAGCTACCAGCAGACTTACAAGAAGGAGGGCTTTAACAACGAAAGAAAGGATTGCAAGGCTGCTTTGGAAATGTTTTGGACCATCTGGATTTTTGACAACCAATTTCCTCTTAGTAGGGAGCAAGGTCTCGTGAGTAGTTTGCATCCATTCTAATCCCATCCTCCTCAACATAAAGGGGGTTTATTAATTGTTTTTCACACAGTCATCTGACAATTAGGCTATTCAAATCTGATCAATGCAGGCACTGTGCTCTTGGACACATTTTTGTGAGAAGATGCTGTGTAAAATAATCATAAAAGTAAAATATTAGTGAAAACACAATAGCCTGAAGTATTAAATTAGCCTCCAGTCCAAATGAAACCCAGCCTGATGCAGCAGATACAGAATGGGGGGAAAAATATTCCAACACCACCCACAGAACTCAGACAATACAGGCCCAAAGCTTTTTGGGCAATACAAACCTCACCCAGCACCCTCACAGGAAAGACTTTCTTCCTCATAGCCAATCTAAACTT
>JARCZZ010000048.1:0-10582 GCA_030323915.1 Brotogeris chrysoptera
AGGATCACCTCCCTTGACCTGCTGGTCACCCTCCTTTTGATGCAGCCCAGGATACGGTTGGCTTTCTGGGCTGCGAGAACACACTGCAGTCAGCTCATGTTCATTTTCTCATCAACCAAGTCAGTTACCTGGGTGTAACTATGACTTCAGGGATCATCCTTCAGGACAGCTGAGGACTACCTTCACCCAGGTGCTCTGAAGTTTGCAGAACTACAGTTCTGGTGCTTCATTCTTACAGCTTAAAGGCCCTGAGTTTGGAACTCAGGGTAATGTCATACTTGCAGCTGCCTGACTACATTTCCTTGCTCTTGCTCCCACAACAGCTTCAGCAGAGGTCAGCAGAGAATTCGATATCTGATATGAATGTGGCTGTTTAGTGAATTTTAATTTGAAACTGTTAGGGCTTTTATTTCTATTTGGTTTTCTTTCCATCAAGGCATCTGTCTAGGATCTCTGTTTCTGGAAAGAGGCAGGGTGAAGAATTCGGTCTAATTCACCATTTAAATTCCATAAACAAGACAGAAATCTAGTAGCAGGCAGGGAATATGTATTGCAGCAGTAAAACTTCTCTGAAAGAGTTACAGCAGCAGCTAGGGACTGATCATAAGGATTTCTTTGCCTGTGAAGCAACGTTTACAGTTGTAGGTTGGCTTGATTTTCATTTAACAATACCACTACATTAATATAATTGTTATTATATTGTAAAGAGGAAAGACTGAAAACTCTTCAGTTGTATTCATTAATTACGTCTCTCTCTAGCAGTACCATTGCACTGAACAGATAAATGGAGGAGAGTGACTTACATTGAGTTTCATTTTTAAAGGACAATGTGCATTCTTAACTCGGTTTAATATGTAAGCTTTCAGGTAAAAGATGGGCTAAATATATTTCGGAATTAAAACATCAGTTGCAAAACACTGTCTTCCAAGCAGGCCTATCCTAAACCATGCACAAACCACCTACAAGGTACATATTAATTGACTTGTTAATTATACAGGGTAGTGTGAGATGCTGAGAGAACTGGCTTGAGATGGACAGTGCTATCTAGTCTCCGTATTCTGGCCAGCTTTCCAGTTGGCATTTAATTTTCAGAGATGGGGTCTAAAAATTCCATTCAAGAATAGGACTTTTAGTTTTGGTGAGTTCAGAATCCATAGTTTTGTTCTGAGCAATATCACCTCCTGTTCCTAGGGCTCCAAAGAATAACAAAGGGTAGGATCTAGGACTAAACCCAGCTACAAATGTAGGTATACACAGGACTGTAGTCTTATTTTTCAGCTGCACAGTTAATCAAGTCATAGCAAAGATCACATGGAAGCTGAAGAGTTACTTTTGAAAGCAAAACATGTATAAAAAATGAAAAGTAAAAAGAAAGCGCTTCTCTACATGAGAAATGCTTTTCCACATACTCTTAGAGCATTTTGTAACTGAAGAGATAGATGTGGTGTACAGCATGGGAAATCTTCAGCAGTTCAGTTAAGGTGATCAGAATCCAGGTGCACAAGATTCACTAATTTGGTTGCTGGAGGAAGGCTGTAAGAAGAGGCATTCCGTTAGCTTCTACCATTTTAGATCACTTCTGGAATTGTCCTGTCAGCCTCATATGACTGCATAGTGCAGGTGGAAATACAGCCCTGTTTAGGTAAGGAGATTAAAAACTGTCCTGATCTGCTCTCATGATCTGCCCTCAGCTGTAGCATCTACCAGAATTTGTAAGTTGTTGGTGTCTTGAAAATGAGAAAGCACAGAGTTCCTCAGGAAACAGGATTAAGCGTATGTTGGGAATTCACAGTGATATTGTAAAATACCTGAGTGTGGCATTTTAATGCTCCAGCCTTATTGAGAAACAGAAGTTATGAAAAAAAAAAGGTATTTAAGAAAGGTATTTAGAGCACAATGAATATGAAGAACTTAAAGTTTACTTGGATTAGAGTGTCTGAGCCTGATATTGATAATTATATACCTGGCTCCAATCAAAGTCAGTAGCAGTAGCTACTGACACCAAAAAGATTTGCCTTCTCTTTATATTAAGTTGTTGATGTATGTAGTTTTAATTGTGGTAAGTTAGCACAGAAAAACAAGCTAATTTATGTGAAAAGACTACTTGCCTTTGGTTCCCTGTCTGCGTGCCTGCTTGCAGTTTCATGCTTAACCCACTGCTTCATTTTTTGTTTCTCTCTTGAACCCACTGCTTCATTTTTTGTTTCTCTCTTGCCAGCAATTATATTTCATTGGTGACTGTTGTAGTATAGAGTCAGAGGTGAGGGCTGCTGCTTTACCTGAGAAGCAATGTTTCATACTCCATATCACTTCTCAGTGTATAGAAACTGGAAAAGTAGTAATTTCTCATTTCATTTCCAGCACAATTTGTGCTGAAGGAATAGTGCTGTCAACTTCTGTCGGGGGTGGTATGTGGTGTGTTTTGTACTCAAAGGCTTGCTTTGCTTCTCTGTCCTCTCTCAGGTAAGGCAAATGCACAACCACGTACTTCTTGGTTACATCATTTTTTAGCTTTCCTAAGGGAGCAATGACTTACAGTTTTCCAGAAAGGCAATGTAAGCACAGAGCAGCATAACTGGTAAATAACTGTGCAAATCCACCATTCTGTTTTCCCATAAGTCACCAAAACATAGCACCTAAAATGAACGTCTGCACAAAATTTTCTCCCTTTGTTTCTTTAGCAGCAAACTTAAAACTACCAATTGCTGTAGACATAGTAAGTGGCATGAAACGTGGTATTCACACCCTATAATATACGCCTATGTCAAATTAAGCTGAAGTGGTGGTGTTCAAGATATGGACCATGTTAAGCTGGAATGCTGCACAGGTTATAGGAAGATCTCTCAGATTAAAACTTAAACTTGTGAAATAAGCGGTTAAAAAGATTAACTGAGTTTCAAGATTGCTCTGGGTTTGTTACAACAGCTGATAGATGCAATGATGATGAAATCTTGCAAAATTGCTACTTGCTGACCTGAAGATCTGCTAAACAGAAGTCCTTTGTGAATTGGAAATTACACTCTGCAATACTTTCTAACTAAACAACGTATGAGAAGTGTTTGCATGTACCGTATTTGTGACATATTGATCAGCACCTCTGATCAGCTTCTCTTAACCACTATTTATAGAGACGAGCAATGTCGATTGGCAGTAGAAGTCCATTTCATGCAGAACAGGGTTTTGTCACACTTCTCTTCCCCCCTCCAGCAACTGGAAGCTTACTTGGAAATCTGTAATTGTTTTGTCCAAAGAAAGGTTTTGTGTACTGTGGCAGGCTTGGGACCCTGGTCAAAACCAATTGCTGAATTATGGATGAATTTATGATAATAAGATATTAGTCCACAAGTTCCCTTGCTGCAAACCGAACACCTCAGAATCCAGTCAGCAGTTTTGCAGGGTGCAACATTATGTGAAGCCTTGCGCACACAATACATGAGGCAGCAGGCTGTTAAACACTGTTCACATCTTTTAAACCTAATTTAGTAGCTACGCTGGCACTCCACGCTCACCTAAAGGGGAAGGTGTCTGTGTTTCCTTGGTGCCTGGTAGTTGACATATTTCAGTGTATTTTGTTATTTTTTCTGGTCCGTGGAAGTCCATCCCTTCTGTCCTTATCGGCCTGAGTGATCCAAGCCTCCAGGATTTTGCTCACTGTCCATCCTGTTCAAGGAAGCATTTCGGGTGAGAGCAGGACTTTGGTCTGGGAACCTGCCGTCGCAGTCATTTTACCAGAGGAAATTCACTTGCTGTAGAATTAAAACATCCCAACTGAAAATATAACAGAGACTGCTCCCAACCCATCCTCCCTGTTGGGCTGGCAGCACACACAGGCTTCCTGGCTTCTTGGTATCGTTGGAAACCTGTCGGGCAAATTTGTCCTACTAGGGCACCGAGGACTTACCCAGGACTTAGTATGTTCCCTGACTGCAGAGTATTTTGGGAAGCTTCACATTTCTGGTTCATTGCTGTGGTTTCTGAAGGCTCTTGAAAACGTGGAAACATTGAAACAAAGTGAGCTCTTGGTGGTCTCAAAATGAAATTTTAGAATTTTCATTTCTTGTATACAGTTTTGGTGGGGTTTTTTTTTGGTTTTGTTTTTTTTTTTTCAAAGTTTATGTAGGAGGGAATACCCAACATTTCCATTCTCTAGATATTTTTAGTCTATACTAAAATCATCTCTCTCTGTGCTTTATATAGGCAAGATAACCTATCATTAGACCTTTAACACCTAGAGGGAATTGTTCAAGCTCAGATAGCAGAAATTGTACATAGATAAAAAAAGTATCTTTGTGTGCCCTGGTCACTTGTGAAACAGGATATGGACAGTCAGTGCATTAAGGCTTCCAGAACTGAGAGAGTGTATCTCAAAAAACGCGTGTCTTAATTTTCACCTTCATCAAACACTTTCGCTCTTAATGCTACCTGTCTTCTGGGTCAATTCTTGTGTGCAGGTAAGGCTTCAGAATCCTTAGTCTTCAGAATTTTCCATAAAAAGACAACAAATCTTTAAAGTTACCTCTTCCCTACTGATCTCAGTTTTAGGAACACCATGGTTGTCACTATGGAAATTGCCTGATGAACAGTTATTGATTTTATAATGTCTGCAGCAGGGTGGCTAATCTTTAACTACTTGGAAATCATTTGACATAATCTCCCATGACTTTGATAGCTCTTATGGTCTGTGGTGGGATTTGTGAGCCAGGATGTATGGGATACCCACTAAGACTTCCTCATAGCTTTATATTATCCTGTTTGCAGTGAGTGAGAGCCAGATGACTGCATGGAGGAAGATGCATGATGCCCATCCTCTTCCTCATGCAAAGTGAGTTGCTGCTTCTTTGTCCTGAAGCCAGGATGTCTCTGGAGGCAGTGTCACGGCAGAGACATTTCTCAGGCTTTGCCAAAGTTATAGTACCCCCAGATCACTTAGATGTTAAATAACCCTATGCCTTTCTGCTAGTGCTGCGATTATTTGTATAGAAACGAGTATTGTATTCAGTCGTTCATAGTATCCATATGCCCATGAAGACTCTGTGAGGACTCTCCCAAATATAACAAACAGGCAAATCCCAAGAATAGCGACCACCAGAAGCATGTAAAATAGTGCTCAGCTTTCTTCTCCCAGCTGTGCATCAATAACCTCTACTGTGAGCAAGGCACATGCCTCTGGCCTGCTTTGCTCTCCAGACATTGAGGCACACAACAGCAAAAGTCACACCAGGTAGCTGGATTCTTACAAACATCCTGATCTCTGTGTCTGCCCAATGGGAGCACTGGTTCCCCTTCAGCCATTCTAGGATCATGATAAGGCAATATAAAGTAGATTTTCTTAAAGGGGTGAAGTAAACTTGTATTAAGCACAGTTTTGCTCTGCTTGGTGCGTCAACAATTTGTTATGGTGGTTATAATGTTGTCCCCTTCGCTTCCCTATTAAGCTGGTGTAGTGGAGCCCTGATTATTGCAAGAACTGTCCTTTTGCTTGATGGTGCAATTAAGGCCAAGATTCATTGCTGGATAGATTTGGCCTTTTCTGTCAGTGGCTGTGATTTGAACTAGTCGTGCTTTCCACATTGTGATGTCCTGGTCCCATGAAAAGATATAGCTTTGTAGCATTTGGAGAACCAAATTGGAACCTCTGCTTCATATATGTGAAAACCAAAATAACCCAATTATTGCTTTTTCTTTGCAGCAGATAAGGGAATGGCCACATAAACTGTACAAAAGAGCCAAAAGTCTTCCAACAACATGCCACTACTCTGTTCCCCAGGTCTTGTCCTGTGAATATGCAGGTGCTGTGACAGTAAACGCATTGTGAGTAATTCAGTAGGTGGACAGTAGGGCCATAACCAAATTGCTGCAGTAATATGTATACACATCTGCAAAGCATTCTGAATGGTCTATTAGATGGAAAATTAGATTAGAGAGAGCAATTAAAATGGTAAACCTCTAAGAAACAGTTACATGTTGTTGTTTTAAAACTAGAACTGACCACTTAAACAGTATGTATTGGCCACATCTCGCTTTTTATTAAGCGTAGAGGAGTTTAGAAGATATTTCATTAGCATTAAATCTGACGGATTCTTTCCATTGAACAAAGTGCAGTAAGCGTATTGCAACACAGGTAGTAGCATTGTAGTGGTGTGAATATTAAAATATATAAGATGCTTCAGCTGGGGTCCTATTGTGCCCAGTATTTGTATTTTAAAGAAGTTTGGAAGCTTCTCATTAAAGATAATGATAGTTGCCAGGTGTCCAACAGCTCATGAAATGAAGGACGGAGTCCAGATTATTTCAGTTATATCTTGTAAATGGTTTTCTTTTGTCTTTTATGCAGATTTCCAGTAATAAATGAATACTTGTTAACCAGACCTCTGCTACTATGAGCCATTTGGCTGAATAAACTCAAAGATATTTTGAATAATACTTTAAATATGACTATATTTACTATGAGTAAGCTATAATTTGTATAGGGTAAAGATCTTGTTTAAGTTTACTGGTTGAGAATGTGTTTTATCTCAGTATTAATGGCTCTTAAATATAATTTTATCTGAACATTTAATCTAAATTAGTTGTCTTCCAAGGTGATTACCTTGCTTGTAATTTTTTTCTCTTTCAACTGGACCATATACTTCCCAGGAGCTTAGTTTGCTGGTATTTGATTTGTGGTGATACAGATCATACACAAGCTGGCTTGTTTTTAATGAACTGGATGTGTTGTATAATAGAATTGCTAGGTTTGTGTTAAATTGCAGCTTTGGGACTCATTATTGTGAGATGTTATCTACTTTGAACTGGCTTATTTTATCGCAAAGAATGAAATTGAATTTGCTTAAGATGGCAAATGCAGCAATGGATGGGTTGGTTGGTGAGTGTTTTGGGGCACCCTGTTGAGCTGGTATATATTTTATCTGATCTAATTCACATTCTGCGCAGAAGATGCATACACCCATACATATGTCGGAGTCCATATAGAAAAGCTTAAAGCAAACAGCAAGCACAGTATGTTGTTGAACAGTTAAATGATGCTCTTTAGCCATCGCTGTTTGACCACTTCAACTGTAAATTCATGAGATCCTTTCCTTAGGGCATTTTGTTCCAATTTTCAGTAATGTGCATGAGGAAGCCAATGATGCGTTTCTTTCTGCACATATTTAGCTTCCGCATGCAAATATTTCAGCACATACACAGAAGTAGTTAACAGGCGTTGAAATTTAAGTGTGTGCAACAGTATAAATTGTGTAAAAGCCAAAAACTTATGTTTCTTTTGACAATTGCAGGCTTGAAAGATTAAGCCTCTGTGTGTCATTCCTGGCATTTCTTTTGCTTTGAAAAACATATTGTGCTTTCAACTTAATGTAATGATGATATATGGGAGAATGAAATTATTTTGTTTACTGAAATAATTGTAGCTGCTCTGTGCAGCAATGTAAAAAAGCACTGCTGTGCATTGACAGAAAATACAGACACATGATGAGCTCTTCTGCTTGAACTGTTTAAATCAATGAAAAAGGGGCTCAATTCACATGTGATTTAAAGAAAATACTAAAGGAATGTAAATTGTTATAAACTGGTGTGGCATATGCTTTCAGTAGACTTCTACTTGGCTGCCTGTTACAACAGTTCCAGCTTCTATAAATATGTTGGGCATTGGATATTTTAGCATGTAATAAATATCTTAAATACAAACAAATTCTGCAGTGATCTAAGTTACTAAGAGAGTAGCTGAAATGTGTTTGCCCCTACTTTTGCAAGCTCTAGAGAGATTAAAGCAGTGTAATCTCTCTAGATTCCACTGTGAGATAACCGGTGTAATTCTCTCTCATCTCAGTAAAAAGTGGTACCCAAATAGGTAGGAAAGTTTTCATCAAAGCAGTGGGAAGCTTTCTCCACTAATACAGTGTCCCACCTCCAGCTTGCATGAGCTTACAGGAAGAGCAGTTCCGGTGTGGAGTGTATTGCTCTAGTGCTTCCCATACGCAGTAAATTCATACTGTTGAAAGCAGGAACTTGGAGTCTTCTAGGAAGGCAGAGTAAAGGAAACCTGCTCAAAGAAACTGCCCAGAGCCACCAGCTCCCATGAGCCAAGAGCAGAGTCTGTCTTCTTCTTGCTCTGGCTTTGGCTTCTGAGTCGCAAGGCAGAAAAACACCCCTAAGAATGTCTTGGAGGTTCTCGCTGCACTGCAGAGGCAGCTGTCTCCAGATTTGTACGTGGGTATTAATCCAGCTGAGTGACCACTTGCAGTGCAGGTGGGTCACTTTGGCATTGCCATGCTCATTCCTGGCTGTCAGAGCTGATGCATCCCCCTGGTCATTCAGCACACCGTGCAGGGCACACAGCATTTTGCAGTGATGCCGGTAGTGGGTAGGGGCTGATTTATTCTCTTGGCCCACTCAACACTGTGCATACACATCTATCCAGAGCACATCTCCTGGCTTCTGGGAGCACTGTTGTAGCAATTTCAGGTTTTTTGCGTAGAGGTGTTTAAATCGCTGCAGTTAAAGTCAGTATTTTATGATAAATGAAGGATTTTTGATAGCTATGGGGGCTCAGGCGTAAAATATCACATTAAAGGTTGTTCTTGCAAGGCAGCAGAACCACCTTCCTTCCAAAAGAAAGCCTATAAGCAACAATAAATATTTTCTTTCAGAGTGGGCTTAGTAACTCATTTTAAATGATTCTTCTAAACTCTCTGTGATCTAGCATTACATGCTGTAGAGGTGGCCAGCTGTTTGCTCTCTGCATTAATATTTAGGGTGGGTTGTAATGCTGAAGCTGATATTGAACTCTGTGCAGTTAATTTGCTTTTGTTGAAATAACCTTTAAATTATCCTTCCCTTAAACAGACTTTTTTTTGCATACTGTAAGCGCTCTGTCCCATTCACATCTAGTATGCTGGTTTAAATCCTATCTTACTTCATCTTGGCCACAATTATTTAATGCATAAGACAGTATATACCATATAACATGAATTGTTTTCTCACTTTGTTTTCTTGGCTTAAGAAAATTCCATTTTTTGCACGACCTTGTTTCTGGAGGCCTTGATTCACATTACATTAGCAGCTTTATGGAGTTGCTTTATAGTTTGCTTTATTGTGGAAAACCAGAACAGTTTTACTGATAGAATTTACTGTTCATTTTTTCCCAATTGTTTTTGGCGTATGTTCATGTTTGGGCTTTTACATCACTGTTACTAGTAATTACCTTGTTTCCATTATTTTTCTTTAATAGAGGATAAATGAGCTTGTGGTATTTTTCTTCAGTAGAGTCTGAGCATATTTAAGATATCTCTTACAATGTGAAGAATACTGTAGGCATGATTAATAGCACCATCATTGTAACATAATTTAGTTAGAAGGACTTATACAACTGATAAAGTGTCATGCACTTCTACTAAACTGCAATCTAAGTGAACTGTATTTCAGGTTTTTATAACCTCATTTCTGTCTTCTGTATTACTGTAAGATTCATACAACTGTCTTTATAGTCACACTATAAGCAGTTAAAGTTAAATCAGTTCTTGCATGAAACACTGTTTCTATAAAAAATGAGTAATTATAATTCCGAAAAAGGAATAGATTAGCTCACTAAATACATTCATTGCAGACAGAAGTTGTGACTAAATGAAATATTTTCTAGAATAAAAAGAAATTTAGTTTAAAATAAAGAAATCTGTCCTTGAAAGATGAGGGAGAATTTAAGTGTATACAGTAGATAATGCCTACAGAAACTTGCATTATAAATAGTTTATGGACCTCATATATATAAATTAATCAGAAAAAATCAATATATAAGTCAGAGACTAACAAAGGACCTTTTATTGGTAATTAAAACCAGCTCTGTCTTCTTCTAATTGACCCAACTCTTTGGGCCAATTGAAATACTGCATTTTAATTTCGTCTGTGTGGTGTTTTACATGAAATCACCAGTTCTGAAGAAATCTTTTCAAAAAGTAGTCACATAAACCCAAGATTTTTCTTGGTCTTCACTGATTTATTGGGGTTTTTTTGGTAGAGAATATTGTTGAGCTAAACTTCCTATTTGAGCTTTGCATTTTGCAGAGATATTCTACACTTAATTTCATCTTTCTACACTTAATTTCATCTTTCTTTATTGCTGAACCTCTGTAGCTGTTGAGCTCAGGCTGTCGGTCTAGCCGAAGCAGCTTGGGTATCCTCTAGCAGCTGCTCTGCTGATCATACCCCAGCAGGTAAATGTACTTTCTCTGGGTCCTGCCATGTACAGTCTCTTCTGCCAGTAAAGGGAAGCAAGCCCTGCTCTTAAGTCCCTTCCCAACTCCTGCCTTCAGGAACTCAAGATGACCCCGGTACTACTTTTCACCATCTCCATCAGCTGGCACTTCTTATTTTCTTATCACCCCATTATCTGCCACCATCTTTGTCTAACTTACATCCTTACTCCTTGTTGTGGTTTAAGCTGTAAATCTCACGTAGCCCGTTTGCTCATCTCTCCCTCCCTCTTCTCCCCCACTCCGAGGGGGGGTGGTGGAGAAGAATCGAAAGAATGTAACTCCCACGGGTTGAGATAAGAACAGTCCAGTAACTGAGGTATAATACAAATCAC
>JARCZZ010000050.1:0-53274 GCA_030323915.1 Brotogeris chrysoptera
AGCAGCCACTGAAAACACTGGTGTTATCAGCGCTGCTCCAGCTACCAAGGAGAAAAATGACTACTGCTGCTGAACCCGGGACAGTACATTTAAATGCATCTGAAGATCATGCAGACAAGGCCACTTACAGAGCTGCTTTGAAAAAACACTAAGTAAAACACTTATTCTCCTCCCATAAACACATTTGACATATTTGATCTGAATTTCATTGATTCATAACCTTTTACATGGGTAGAAATACACATTTGTGAGTTGATACATAGATGAAATATGGAGTTGAGAAGATACAGCAATAAAGAAACCTGAGGGATGACTGTTAACTCATTCAGATGTTCAGATACCAGCTTCAGAAAGCAAGCAAAGGGTTAGTAAGTGTCATTCTTCAGGAGAATGTGAGAGTGATTCAGAACATACTAGATCAACTGTGTTGATGATTTGAAATTTAATATGTCAAAGTACAGAAACCTTGTGGCTTTTAAAGAGTGGTGCTGGTGTAAATTTGCATTCCATTATTTCCATATTACGTCCCATAGGCCTTGGTAATGACTGCAGAAACCAATTCCAGATGAGTTATGCTTGTGAAAACATTCATACGTGGCTGCTGCTCACAGCAACAGCCTTATACCTGCCCAGCTAAACTACAGTGACGCACACCAAACACTTCACATGATATTGTTTATGCCTCTAACAAATGTCAAAAAATGAACACTATCAGGCTGAAACACTGGACTTTATTTTCATAAAGACCCGATACGACAAACATCACCAAGATCCCATTTAGTTCCACTATCAAATAAAGAATTGTATTTAATCCTGTCCACAGGCAAAGTAGACTAATGTAGCTCTCGAGACGCACAATGGGCTGCTGCTGCCCCCTAAAGACTAGTAAACATAAATAATTGTATGAGCGCTATACTTTGTCTACATTTTCTCAAAGATCTTTCTCTATGAGCTATAAAAGAACGATTACAGTAAGACGCTTGCCTAGCATAAGCTGATGCAACAATAAATCCAGTCTGTTACAAGACCTATGAAAAAATAAGGTTTAGTTTAAGGGCTTCGGCTAATATGACACCTAGATTTTTTTTCTGTCAATTCATATTGGAAGCTTTAATACAGCAAGGTACAAATTGTGAAAACAAAGATATAGTTTAAACTACCAAAACTTGAAGAGCTATTAGAAAAGAAAGAAAAGGTTCAGTCCCTACCCTTGCACTTTAGGATGACATAAAGCTCAATAACCTTGGTAGGCCATGAGATGATTATGTGAAAACCATAGCAAGGATGAGTTATTATCACTTTCCATTCCTGTAACCTTTGTCATGAGACCTGATTAATGTTTGGTCATTTGCTCCCCTCTTTAAATTTTGTCTAAGTTTCGGATGTTAGAATTTTAATGGCTGCTTATAGATGTCCTTTGAAACTGAATTGCATAGGGTAATATTTTGACCTAGACTGATGTTCTCCATTTAGCCTTGGCTGTTCAACTCTGCATTTTTCAATTGAGTTCAGCCAGACATAGCATTGAAAGCAGAAAAGTTAACTCACTAAGTATAAAAGGATGAGGCTTTGTCTTCCTGCTCTCTATTCAAAAATTTAGTATTGCAAGGCCATGGAGGAACAGGGGGATCTAAATATCTGTGATTACTGAACTTATAAAAACTGTAAGGCCTTCTGGTTTCAACA
The DNA here is from genome assembly GCA_030323915.1 of Brotogeris chrysoptera. Classification (NCBI taxonomy): domain Eukaryota; kingdom Metazoa; phylum Chordata; class Aves; order Psittaciformes; family Psittacidae; genus Brotogeris; species Brotogeris chrysoptera. Next base: position 1,687 of record JARCZZ010000050.1, read on the forward strand.
GTTTCTGGTGACTTCTAAGTTATAGAACAAAAGGTGTGCTCCAACTTAAAAGCAGGGCAGCATGGCATTAACCTCCCATGCAAGTTTGAAGAAATTTCCAGATGCTAGTGTTTTTCGTATCACCCTTAACTGTATATGCACACATCACTGAGAGAAAGACAATCTATTCCTGATCATGAATGCATTCAAGTACTAATGCACATTTTTAAGGAGAAACAGAGAATATAAGATTATACACTTTCATAACAGACAGAAAGACATAGTGTGGTACAGTCCCAACTTCTGTACATAAAAAGATCGTGCTTCGGGACAAGTAGCACTGGCAATTACACCTGTTTATTCTTGCTGAGTATTATATGTCAGGCACACTGTAAACTGAGACTACAAAGGAAATACAATTCGGTTGCTGATTGTCCTCCAACAACTTATTAAAACAATTGAAAGACTACAGTCCCTTTTCATACCCTGTGGCAGAAATACAAAACTTCTCGAGAGTCTTTTGTTAGAATTAAAAGTCATAAAAAGTCTGGCTAAACATTCCCCATCTTGTTGTTCAGACAAGTAAAGTAAATGAAATCTATTGTGTTTTTACTGTGCATAAACAAATGAACATAAAATGTCTCTGTGAATAACTGTTAAGATTTAGAAGTATTGCCACTTTCAGAATGGCCACAAAAGCACAAGTGTTTCTGGTAAAATAACCAGAATGATGACCTGGAAAAGCTACGAATGTCACCTGAAAGCTCACTTCTGTTCCTCCATATAATGTGTTTGTTTAATAAAAGATGTATAGTCTCCATTTTACCTTTATGTAACAATTTTTATACCACCACTGCAACAGTATTATTGCTTTGATTATTTAAAGCTGCTCATTAGAAGTACAAACCTACATATGCTGTTTGTCTATTGAACACGCACACATAAAATATTGTTTGTTTATTACTCCTCTAAACATTCAGTGTTTTTTTCAGAGGCAGCCATAACTCCATATGCAAACTCTGTGGCCAAAGTGGAATTCTTCATGTGCTGAAGTATTTTAAATGCATTTTCTGCGGCAAAATCACAGCACATAAATCAGATCTTGAGGACCCCAAATATGCAACAGTACAACAAACTGAAAATTTTGATACAAGTCCTTGAAAGTTCTAAATTATTATTTAGGAAGCTATTAAAAAAAATTTCAATGACATTTCCCATAATTTTACAATACAGTTGTGAACAAATCCAAAGTGGTGAAAAGGAAAAATTGGCATGCACTTTGTTCAGAAATATTGATGGGTTTCCAATTTTACCTGAGTGAGATGGGAGAACACCCTGTCAGTTGGATACCACGCTGAGTGCTTGTCAGTTAGCAGTGCTCAGAATGGCTGCTGCAATTTCATAAGAGCAGTCTATTCTACAGCATGGCACTTCAAGTCAACCAAAACAAGGCAATGTGCTTTATATTGCTTTTATCAGAGTATATGTTCTCTTTTTATATAGGAAGCAAAAAACACATTTTGAAGGCCATTTAAAATATTTTTCTCTTGCTTTTCTCACCATGTTTTTCATTTGCCTTTCATTGTTACTGTTCATTTGGTTTTGACATGTTTCTTTCTGCTTGTCCAGTTAATGTGCCTGAGCTAGGTTTTGTATCTTTCTGTGTATTTACAAAATCCCATACATTATGTGAAGGTTTATTTATCACAGTGAAGAATTTAACATTTTGGGCTGGGCATATTTTCAATGGTCTCTTTAATACTATAGCCCTGTAGCTGACAGCTTTATCCAAAGCACTTTCTAGTATAACATAGCCTGTAGTTTCCCTCATGCTGCAAGTACTAATTTATGCAGAATATTCTCATATGAAATTTCCTCTAAAACTATGCAAACCTCTCATATTCCAATACTTCGATGTCAAAAAAAAATGTTATGTTTTGCTAGTGAAATTTCAGTCTTTCAACTATTATAATCATCTGTATTTTAGTGTATTTTAACATTTCATTTCAGCATGATGCAAAATTTTATATATGCGAAGACTTAAAACCAATGGTTCAGTATTAATCACAAAGCAAGGGCTCTATTTTGTCAGAATCTTGCTCAGAATATGAATTAGATTTTTACAACTGTGTGTCATAAATAACTGCTTTCACACGAGTTTCACAGCTTCATGGCATGTGTACCTTATCGGTGTTTGTGCAAACTATAGGACAGTGGAGGTTCCGTGTTTTTATTACTTTTTATTACTTGATTCTGTTATTTCTTCCTGTATAATAAATACATCTAAATTAATCAAGCAATTGTAGCATAAAACTGATACCTACATGTTTTATGAATCAGAGTCAAGCTTACTTCCATGACAGGGTGGCACTATCCTTTGCAGATTGTTTCATATCATTTGCTTCAAAGGCTTGGGCTAGTCATTTCTCATGTGCTCTCTAGTCTTTCTCTTCAGTCTAATCACCCTTCTTCTCTTAACCTGTCATATTACATATTCTTTCCTTTTTATCTGCACAATGGAATGTCAGCTGGACTATATGCTATGACTATTTCTTAACAGGGAAAAATAAATCAGTGCCTTCCTGGCTTTTAAACTCATGCAAGTGGAGATATCCAACTTACTGCACTTAAATCATCAGGCAAGCTCATTTCCTGGCTTATTGGAATGCTTATGGTCTATTATTAATCTCAGCCAAAGGAGGGCTTCCCTTCTACTGTTTAATTCTGTGTCTACTGGTTAATTTTGTGTGGGTTTTTAAATTTCATATTCATCTTCATTATGCATAGAGAAGTACAGAAGTACTCAGCAGTGAGAGGAAATAGAATTTTGTGAGCTCCTTTGAAGCTTTGTATGCATCACAGACTTTAATCAAGCCAAAATATTACATTGCTAGATATTGATTTTGATATTTAATTTGCAAAATGTGTTTTAGTCTGGACATTTTAAGATCGCCCTTTTGCTAATGCAAATAATTCTAGGCACAATTTAGATAATTGGACATGAAAGTACCCTATTAATTTTGAAAAACATCTATCTGGGTATCAAATAAACAAATGTGTACATCAGTTATTTAAGCTCACAAGTTTCAACTGAAAAGAAAGAGTTCATTTGCATAATGCTGTCACTGTTATCTCTAGGTTGATTTTGCATTTGTTTCTGATCAATCTTTCATTGCCATGTTTGCAGTTGTAAGCATTGGTTCCACATTCTCTTGTTAGCTGACTACTGTTACAAATCAGTGTTATTACCCAGTTGGTTTTACTAAAATCATTGAGGTTTGGCTGGAACTTTTGGTGCCACTCATGGTAGATGCTGACTCTTTAGCACACAGGTAAACAGTACTCTAGTGTTTTTGTAACAATATAAGATAGAATTGGGGGAGTTGAGGCAACTGGTGGGAGGATGGGGGGAGAAAACTTTCAGTGTTCTGTTGACTGGTTAAAAAGATTTTTACTCGAGGCATGTGTACTACAGCTTTAAGAAATTCTACTGCAAAGTAGAGTAGCTTATAAACTGTATACTGTGACTATTTCTTAACAGGGAAAACTGAAACCTTTCTGAACTACTTTAGTATAGATGCTGGCGTATGCCACCATACACAGGTCTGATAGTAGTCTCTTGTGCTTTGTCTCCTTGATGGCAACCAGTGTGTGTAGGCAACATTCTGGACTACATTCATCTTGACCTATGAAAAAATACAGGAATCCATTTAGAAAACAGTATATGTTTTCTCCTCTACTCTCATTTTAGAAATTATTTTAATAATAAATAAAGTGTTTGGGGTTTTTTTATCATTAACAATGAGAACATTGTGACCAGATTCAGTAATAAGTAACTAAGATCTGGACCATTTTTTGTCATAAATAGAAACTGAAATAAGTTAGAAAAAAAGGCAATACAAGAAATCTCAAATAATACTCTACTTTTACTGTACCTAAATATATACAGAGAATAAGTAACTCTAATGAATCTTAACTGAATGTATTTTAGCTCAGATAGCACATTCAAGCCCAAGATAATTCTGTATGCATTTTATTATTTTTTCCTGTTGCTTAAGTTATAAAACAATGAATATAGTCATTAGGGGTTTTGCGGTATTTACTCCAGTTTTTCATCAGATTCCTAACCAACAACTCATTAGTTATAATTATTATAACTAACTCTGAAATACAGAGAAATGTGACCTGCAGAAAGACCATTTTTTAAGATGATCTCCTTGATAAGAATGTTTATTTGTTCTATGTTGTTACTGTTGCTTGAATGACATTCATTTTTGTCTGGTCTTTTATTTTTCCATTTGCCAGTGTTGACAAAGACAAGTTTGAGAGAATTTTAATCTATTCCATTTCTTGGTTTAGATGTATTCAGATGTGCAATTATACTATTATTTCTTATCTGAATACTGCAGTCTTTTGTTTTTTCTCTATTCTTCCGGATATTTTTTTCTAATCCTTTTTTTCGTTTAACTAAGAGACATGTAAGATAATACTGTCTCTAAAAAACAAGTTTCAGTAATATTACCACAATGAAACATGGCTTTGTTTTTTACCACATTTCTGCTTTCTATATTCAAAAGTTCTCAAATTTTAATACACAACACTAAGAATCACCTTTGCCTTTTAATCTTAACCATAAGCTGTACAGGTAATCGGCACAGTACTTGAAGTAGCAAGTTATATGTGACTATATCAGTGTCAGTTCTTGATGGCATTAATTTACTGCTGTGACTCTGTACCTGGAGCTCCACATCCTAAACATTTGCCCTTGTCTCTGATAATGCATTCTGTAAGAAAGTGCACTCTGAGATTTATAAAATCAGGCTGGTGCTCCCAAATAATGGTCCCATGTTTAATATTTCCTTTTACAGGAAATGTGAAGATATCTTTTGTGTTGACTCCAACACTAAGTTTTCTTTGTTCTTACGACAGGTATTTTCTGACAAATCATGATAAACATTTACCTGCCTTTCTCACACATTCGATGAAAATTTTCTGTATACCAGGCTAAGAAAATTCTCTTGAAGAGCTTATAGTGTGATCACCGAAAACACATTAAGAGAGCACTATACTTGTAGTTATTTTAATTACTTAATGAACTTAAATGTGCTAAACATTTTCCTAACATAGAAGCCTACCCCCATGTCTTGGGTATTTTATGAAAAGAAAAAGACACAACCTAAACACTGAAAAATATGCAATCTAAAAAATCTACAGAAGCTGTAGCTCTGTGAGGTGCATTATCTGAATAGTGATATTGCATAATAGAATTGCTATTGTCTGAGCACCAGTGTCTCCTGCAGTTCTGTTGCTAAAGTTCTGGGTATGTGAGTCAACAAAACAGGGACACAACATACAATCACACATCATAAAAGAAAAGGCAATAATGTGAGGCGTGAAAAAAATAATCAACTAGTATTACTTTTTTCCCCCTAACTTTTGTATTGTGTTGAAATCCTCGATAGATTCTCCATTTTTGTTTACACTACAAGGCTTTTTGATTTGTTATCCATTTATAAATGGAGGCTAATTGATATTGATCTCAATGCCTTGTTTATTTTCTTCTGAGGAACAAATTATTCTTAGGTGATATATCTGGGGTAAATTGTGGTCCTGGAGGAAGAATCAATATACATAGGAAAGTCTAAAGGAACAGTTCTGCTTTCAAGCACATTAAGAAAGATTAATTTGGAAGGCATGGATAAAGACATAGGAGCAGGACACCTATGAAGAAATGGTAGCGATAGGAGCTATGATAGGAAAGAAGAAAAGGTTGCTGATGCCACAGATGGTAATACTTGGAAGTCAAACTACCATCTCTCCCTCTCTGGAGTGATGGACCTGTGTAAAATCAAAGAAGCTTGTACAGGGAGGATTGAATTCTTCCTTACTTGCTTTGTAGCTTTGCCACTACCTAGAAAAATATCAAGAGATAGAAAAAAGCACAGCAGTCAAAGCTGCACTTTCTGTTAAAATAGACAAACCCCTCTATACAAAAGAGTACATACAGATACTGTGTTAAAGGATATCCAACAGAAATGCATAAGTCCTTTTGCTGTTCTGCTTTGCTGCATCATTCCCTCCAGGATGCTGGAAAATAGTCTAGCCATACTAGGGACTTACAACAAAACAAAGGAGCAAATAAATGGCTGTATCAACAGGGGCTGAAATCAACCACTTCAATCTGATGTTGGGTTTCAAAGCCTTAACACAGACAGTTCTATAACACTTAAATTTATATTCCCTTGGGCCAACCACTGCCCTGAGGCCATGACTTTCACCCCCTTGACCTCTTTTTTTAAAAACTGAGAATATCCCAGTCACTGTAAACAGGAGCACTCAATATTGATTATCCATTTTAAATTTTGGCCTGCAGTAGAACAAGAACAAAAATTTTACTGATTTCTCCTCTACTTTTTACTCATTTTCCAGGAAGAAAGATACAACAGAGAAAATAATATATTGATTAGCATACCACAAAAAAAGTCTTACTTTTTCAGTTTTTCCTGAGTCTCCAGCACTCTTTTACCATGCATGCTACAAACATGAAACAGAACGAAGCAAAACCATAGATCCACAAATCTAAGATATTATTCCACATATTTCCAGACCAACTGGAATTTAAAATCATGTTCATAAGTTATAACTTCCTAAATGCATGCCTAATGCAGCAATATCAAATGTGTGTCACATATGTTACTGTTGAATCCTTAATTATAGCATCAGTTTTGCATACTATGTCCTCAGCAAAGACTCAAATGTTTGGTTTTGTTACCTGAAGGAGAATTGTTGATGAAGTTCAGTTTGGAGCATAGTGCCTTCTCAGAGGCTTGAATGGACACTGTTACACGGCAAAGAATATTCCCAATTTAAAATGTTAAATATATTGCTAATTACAATCAAAACCTTTAAAAACCGAACAGTGAAAAAATAGCCTGGGGGCTTTCTTGTCTAATCAGAACTGAGAAGAAATTACAGTAAAAGTACATGTCATATTAACTTTAATATAAAGAAAAATTAGAAGAGTTTTACAATTGCAGCAAGTTGACTAATACATGCTTATTAAAAATATACTTATACATCTGCTTTACTTTGACCACGCTTAGGGGTGCTAGAACTGGACAGTGAGAGAAATATTGCAAGCTGTGTCCCTGCAACGTCACTGTGCTTTCATGGAAAGCCACTTACTTTTAGGTATGAACAGGTTTCTGAAGTAGGCTGCTCCTATGCCAGAGCAGACCAGTGTAATCAAAACAAGTCCTTCTTTGGAGAGTGGTAAGTATAATAAACAAGCAAGTAATATATTTACTGGACAGTAATAGAATGTTTTCTAATAGCACTCTGTTTGAAGTATTGTCAAGTCTTAAGGAGTAATGGAAATGCTACGTCAGTATAAATAAGAAAACATTATTTTCTCCAGCAATAAAAGGAATGATAGAATAGTTTGTTACTGTTGCCTGATAATTTATACTAACAAGTATATCCAAATAATTCATTGCATGACAAAGAACATTGTATTGTCTTGTCAGAGAAAAACATCATTTTAATTTGAGATGAATTGTATTTTACTAGCTGGTACAGACTTCATAGATCATAGATCTGACTAACAAAACTAATTTAAACAAAAAGAGCTAATATATTACTTTAACAATTACCTGATTATAATAACTTAGTTTTTTATCAGGATTGCTAGCATTTTGAAGAATGTATTCTGCATTAGCTGATTCATTTTGCAAAATTAAAATAGTTTCCATAATATCAAGCTTTGAAGTTTAAGTATACCTCAAGGTATCCAAGTTGCTTCAAATACAGGAGGGGAAAAACAATTCTGTCATCCTCTGCTCTGTAAGAATTGTTCTAAAAAATTATGGTCCTCCTGGATACATTTTAATCACTCATTTTATTTGAATCATGCAAAGCATGTTATTAATAGAAATAAGTCCTCAAAGGATCTCACTTTGGTAAGTAGAATAGGTCTGAGTCAGTGTGGTACACATTAGTGTAATGACATGATGTGTAAAACCAGAACTCTTAATCTCTTTCACACAGGAGAAAGTGGGGCGTGAAATTACTTCCACAGCAGACAAACAGTACCTTACGAATCACTCACGTTGATGTTTAGGGATGGTTTTGTTCTCAGTTGGGTTGAAGTGATACCAGTGCATGCTGTTCTGACATAGCTGAGAGCAAAATCATTTCAGAGCTCACTCACTGTCCACTCTTAAACTCATTTGGAAGAGTGACAAGCATAGAGGAAGCACCTGGAGAAGAAAACCAACAACAAAGAAACAAACAAACAAGGAAAAAAAAAGAAAAAATGAACAACAGCAACAAAACAAATAAATCAAGGAAACAAAAATGTTAAAAGGGTGTTTTCATTTTTCAGAGGATCTCTTCTACTACTCAATGTCTGCACTGAGATTAAGAAATTAATAGAGATTGGACACTCAGGGTAATAGAAGACTTAAAATATTGACCCAAGTGCATATTTCTCTTTTTGTCATGATAACTTTTGCTCATAAAATCCAAGCATGGAGTAGGTTTTAAGTTATTTGATAAAGAGCTCAATTGCTTCCTTTCTTCCCCTTAAGAAAAAAAAAAAAAAAGTGTGTTAGAAAGAAAACCACTAAATATACTGATACAGTACTAGCAATCCTTTTCTTTTGCACATTTTGATTGTCAGAAACTAATGAGAAACCAAATACATCCATAATCCTTAAAGGTTCCAAATCGCATTAAGCCTGATGCAAATTAGCTTAGAATAGGATTGCATATCTAATAGTATCCATTGTAATAACAACAACAGAAAGAAAAAACATGGAACAAAGTGGAAATAGGCAGTTACTCCATTATATTCAACTAGTAGGACATGCATATTATTAGTTAATGCAAACTCACTGAAGTTGTTGAGTAAGGGACTAATTTTTAAAACATTATTTGTTTTATTTTAATTATATATTGGATTTTTTTGTTTTCTGTCATTTCTCTCCTTTCAGCTGAAATTCCTAACCTTTCCAAGTGCAAAAAAAAAAAAAAAAAAAAAAAAAAAAAAATAAAAAAAACACCCTTTTTTCTTTAACATTGCTATGAAAAGTGGAATGTTTCCTCTAAGGAAAGACAGTCTGCCTGGTTAGTTGATCAGGTATCTCTTATCAGAATATGTCCCTGGATTATGATAAACAAAACTTGGTGGTGCTAGAGCACACCTCCATTGACACACTTTTAGAGATTACAAAAGAAGCCTTGAAATCACTACTGACCCAATAGTGTATTTTATATAATAGGAAGTTACTGCAAAAATGAAATTTAGAGTTCTGTCATTCCAAGAGACTCATAAAAAATGAAGTAGAGGAAAGAGGATGGGGACTGAAAATGAAGTTTCTCTTAAATTTTTCAGTAAAGAATAAATTCTCTAATGTATTGTGCATATAAGTATTAAATCCTGAGTTTATTTTATTTTTACTGCATTTCCTCAGTCCATTAGACAGCTGTTATCTAGCACCTGGAGAAGAGCCAAACAGAGTTTCTGTGGGATGCCTGAGAGCTGAAGCCTTGTTTCATGGCTAGGCATAGTAGAAAAACAATGTCTAATCTACAAAACCACAGCAGGACTGCTCATATATTTTCTATTGCCAGATTAGACATTACTGAGCACATATTAGATTTTATGACTTGATGATACTTGTTGTGAGGAAAAAATGAAGCAAAGAACAGAAAATATGCAACAGGAAGCTGATGAAATCTCTTCTGTGACTGTAAATCCATTCTCACTTTCTGGCAGTGAAATGCCTACTTTAGTGCCAGGGATTTTAATTCAAGTGAGGCCAGATTGTATTTGTTTTTCCTGAAGAGTCACATTAAATTGATTAGTAAAAAGCTAGACAAATTTGAGTAGTTAGATTTTCTTTCTATCACACCTGAAACAGAGAGAGAAAAATAAAGCACTAATAAAGGGATGTTCACAAAAACCCTTCCCAGCTGTGACAAAATAAATTCAAGGAGGCAGTACTTTGATATTGAATTCTGTGGAAAAGAAGAGTGTGGCATGCCAAATATTTATTTTTTTTTTCCTGATAGGTCATCTTTTTTTAGAGAGAGACAGTTCCAGATCAAATAATAGAGCTATGCTTATATAAAAAGATCAGATCCTCAGCTGAGAAAAAGAGTAATAATAGCAAAAGCATCAGCAGTAGTAACTGTACTGTCACTGTACCTAGACAAGTTTATTTTAGGATTATCAAAAAGTAAGGATCTCCCATACAAACACAGAAGAGAAATACAAAATGAAAGAACTGACCAGTATGAATACTTTTCCTGCTTGGAAGAGCCTACAATGCAAGCATGGGAAAGAAGTAAAAGATGAGCACAGACGCACAGAGAAATTTGAGGAAACAGTAAGCCTGAACTGATCATTGTGATAGGCAGCAGAGACTACACGTGAGTGCTTTTAACACGGCGCTGTAGGCACTGCTCCAAAAAAGGTTTTTAAGGAAGGGTTTGAAGGCAAATAATAAAAGCAATACACATATATTCCAAGTCTCCTGCCTGGATGGAGAATGCCGCAGTAGAGAATTACATCTGTATTCATTTGAATATACTGACATTTATTCATATCAGCACAGTCTCTGACATTTAAGTATAAATAAAGACAAAACAGCTTACAAAATAAGTACTTCTCTCTTTCAAAAATCCAGAAAATACTCTTGTACAATAGGACTGTTAGCTACCCATACATAGATATATTTTTTGAAGAATCTAGTATTTACATGGCTATGTCAGAAAGCCTGCAAGGCTGTAATAATGTATAATACGTTACTGGGCAAGCAGATTCCTGAGGAGATCAAAGCCTGCTCTCCTGGAACCCAATACTGTGGTTCTGCTTTTTACCCTGCTCCCTTCTCTCTTCCTGTCATTTGAAGAAGGTCGCAGCTACTAATTCGTCGTGGTCAAGAGGTCTATAGCAGATGCCCACTGCAACAGCAACCATGCTGGTCTGTCTGCTACTCTTCACCACAAGCTCTCATCTGGCTCTTTAACCCAACCCCAGACAGAACTCCATGCACTTCAGCTTCTCTCCCATGGAAAGGGCAACGGAAAGATCAACTCAAAGGGCAACTCTTCCTCCTTGCCTTCCTGTCTAAGGAGCCGGTATTAATCTACCACAGGACTCAAGGTGTTTGCGCAGTCCCACCACATTTCATTGAATCCAGGGAGGCTGTATCCCTGTGACTGTACACAGACTTCTAACTCCTCCTGTTTGTTTTCCATGCACCATGCAGCAGAAGCATTTCAAAGAGTGCACTGGATTTATATGACAAGGTTTTGGTAGAAGGGCAGGCTATAGGGATAACTTATGTAAGAAGCTTCCAGAAGCTTCCCCAATGTCCCATACAGTCAGTGCCAGAGGGCTCCAAGATGGACCTATTGGCCGAAGGTCAGCCCATCAGTAGTGGTGATAGCACCTCTGTGATAACATATTTAAGAAGGGGTAAAAACTGCTGCACAACAGCTGGAGGAGAGGAGTGAGAATATGTGAGAGAAACAGCAATGTGGACACCAAGGTCAGTGAAGAAGGTGAGGAGGTGTTCCAGCCACTAACGCAGAGATTCCCCTGCAGCCCATGGTGCAGCCCACGGTGAGGCAGCTGCGCCTTTGCAGCACATGGAGGTCCATGGTGGAGCAGATTCTGCCTGCAGCCCAGGGAGGACCTCACACCAGAGCAGGGAGATCCCTGAAGGAGGCTGTGACCCATGGGAAGCCCACACTAAAGTAGGCTCCTGGCAGGAGCTGTGGCCCTGTGGAGAAAGAAGCCTGCACTGGAAGCCTGCACTGGAACAGGTTTGCTGCAGGACTCGTGACTCTACTGGGGACCCACATTGGAGCAGTCTTTTCCTGAAGGACTGCACCCAGTGGAAAGGACCCACACTGGAGCAGTTCATGGAGAATTGCAACTCATGAGAAGAGTCCACGTTGAAGAAGGTTTGAAGGACTGTCTCCAATGGGAGAAATCCCATGTTTCAGCAGGGAAGAGTGTGAGGAGGAAGGAGCAGCAGAGACAAGGTGTGGTGAACTAACTGCAACCCCCAGTCCCCAGCCCCCTTGTGCTGCTTAGGGGAAGGAGGTACAACCCAGGAAAAAGGGAGGGGTGCATGAAACTTTTTTTCTTTAAAGATTTTGGTTTAATTCTCATTATTCTAGTCTGACTTGATTGTCATTATTTTAAATTAATTTCCCCAAGTCAGATCTGTTTTGCCTGTGACAGGAATTTGTGAATGAACTCTGTCCTTATTTCAATCCAGGAATTTTTTGTTGTATTTTTCTCCCCCTGTCCAGCTGAAGAACGGGAGTGATCGAATAGCTTGCTGGACACTTAAGATGCAGGCTGATCCTGCCATAGAGGGGCACCCAAGTAGCTGATTCCACTGTACTGGATTGAGAGCTTTCCCCACAAGGCTGTTGTTGTTCCTTCTTTACACACAACTTTTTTTGTTGATTAGTATGTCCCTTCCACTCCATTCACACCGGGCTTTTGCCTTACCTACCCCACCCACAGCTTCTTCACTTGTTGAGGAATCTCTCCCTCCCCAGTCATTCCTAGCTTAAAGCTCTCCCTTCCCTCTTCTTGCCTGCCATACCAAGCTGTTTGCAAAGATAGCTTTGCCCCACATAGTCAGGTGGATCACATCTCTTTCAAATAGCTGTTGACCCCCAAAGAGGTTCCAGAAATGCTTATATTACCTTCATTTTCAGCTTGAAATATTATACACCAATTTCACAAACTCAGAGACTCTTTTAAATCCTTCACATTATTTTCAGACAATACAAGGTGTTTGGGTTGATTCATTAAATTTACAAGAGCTATGTGTTTCTTATCAGGTTTCTTATGTAGCATGACTATTTCTCTGTATAAAATATTAACCAACACAACCATTAGTTGCAAAGGAGATACTGATTCTACAATTTTCTGTGTTCTCTCGGTAAACATTCTGGAGATCTCAAATATTCATTCCCAAACACATTGTTTCCAGTGTGAAAGGATGGTATGCAATTACCACATTCAAAGACCTTCTAGGCAAATGATTACATCTGCAAACTACACAAGGCAATTGATTTAATACTGTGTCTGGGTATGATGTGATCATTAAGTTTACAAAATTCCTACAGCTAAACTTAAATAAAGGCATCAAACTTCACATGCAGTTTTATTTGTGCATCCAGATTCCTCCTGAAAGTATAGGTGCAAATAAAATTAAGCTTATATTTTTGATCAATGTAGTCACCATGCTTTTCCCATCAGAAATAATTCTACATAAGCTGGTAAAAGGATTAGCTTTCGTAACATGTCACTTTCCCTCTTTTCTATATTTATTACAACTATGATTCTACTTCCAATCCAGTCAGATGGATTTTTCCTGGAATTGCAGCAGGAGCAAAATCAGGTCAATTACTTCCACAGCCCGTCTAACTTTTGTAAGTTGCATCTGAGCATAGAGTGGGGAGGGAAAACATGGTGAACTATGCCTTTACAAATCTCTGAAGTGACCTGGAGTGAAGTGATGCCGTGCAGAGCACAGAGGACAGGTGCTGGGCCGACAGAGCCCTAAGGAAGCTTATCTCTCCTATGCATTCAGGTTTGCCAAGCCTGCAACAAAAGTCAACATTAGACAACTTCTATGCATAGCAGACCAAGCTGTGAAATAGGTAGCTCAGGGGACACAGTGGTGCTGCAGCAAAAGCGCCTACCATTACACTCAGCTCTGCAGCTAGATAGTTTAACACAGGCTTTAGCCCCATCTTTGAAAAGAATGTAGATATGCAAGCACTGCTAAATATCAATGAGAAGAAATGTTTCTCCTGAGATGTGACAGAAAGAAGACGTGCTTAGAAATTGATGCTACCTGGCTGTTCAAATTTCTACTAAGACTACAGCAGGATCCAAGTCTCTCAATATTTTGATGAAAATGGGCTGGGTTTTTTGGTGTGGTTTTTTGTTGTTGTTGTTTTTTTAATTTGGTTTGGGTTTTCTTTTCTTTCTTTTTTTTTTTTTTTTTTGTGAATGTTAAAATAAAAATATCCATTTACAGTCATAATTCAATTTGAACCAGGTGCTCTCCATCAAAGGGCTGATTTTTTTGATGGAATTTAAATAGCTTTTAAAGAGGAGAAGATTTTTTCTCTTGTAAACGTACTACAGATTTTGCTACAGGTGATTGTTTTGCATGGAAGTCACGCTTTTTCCTCCCGCTTTTTCCTCCTGTGTCATTCCTTCCTACCACTGTTTGGGCACACCAGAAGCTCTAGGTACCAGCAGTTAAAGGTGGTGGTCAAAACTGGTCATACCTGCAAATCAAGCAGTCATCCTCACTTTCCCCAATTTATTTTCCTCTTCTTTCCCACTTTTCTCATCTGTACTAATCATGCCTGCTTGACAGATGAGTTCTGAATATTGATTTTCAAGTTAAATTTTTACAGAGAGGTAAAAAAGCTTTCAAGATTTGGTCAAAACTGTCTTTTATGAATGTCCTCTCTATTGTGCCTCATAGGAATAGCTGCTTGCATATCAATAGATATTATGTCCATGTACGATTATTATTTACTGAATTTTTTTGTGACATTTGCTATCAGGTACAGGAACTAGCTGAACTTTGGGTAGAAGGAGCACCTACTTTTAAGCAAACTAACTTATTTAAATGTAAAGAGGCCAGGCTACTAGGAGATGCCTAGGAGCCAAACATTCCTGAGGGCTGCTTAGTGTGCTTAAGAAAATTAAGGCAGTGAGTGTATATACAATTCTGCAGGAAGTGTCTATTGCTATGTCCATTTCCCATACTATCTAGACACCACAGATGTGCTTAGAGGCAGGAAATATCACTGTAATGATGGAAAATATGTCATTCCCTTGTGAAAGCCACTATCTCTTGTGTATGATCTCAGTTTCACCCTGCATAAGTTGTTACAGAAAGATTTGCCATTGCCTGGAGGCTAGAAAACTTGAAACAAACAAAGGTTTAGATTAAGTACGGCACATCCTTATACCCAGTGGTTTGCAAAGTTATTTTACACAACCTTCAGAAAAGTGCCTCTAGCACTTGAAATGATGGCCAGATTTGCCTTTTCTCACACTCTGTGGGGGTCAGCTTCTCTTCAAGTTCTCTGTTAAGGAGAGTTTTTGGGCTTTCTTTCTGATCAACTTAAATATGTATTGTCTGCCTTTGTTTCTTCTTTTTATTCTTCATTTTCTTTGCATGGGCTATACACTGTATGGAAACTTGCTCAACTGCAAAAGGATCTTGTTCAGCAATGATTTAAAAGACAAAGTAACATATTCTTGATTACTCAGCTTTCCTGTTTTTAGTCTGAGAACTTTGCTTACAAACTTTGTATTTTAAGAACTTTAAATTCTGAGGTCCCCGTGCAGCTCAGGGACTTTGCCTGAGCCAATCTTTTTTTCCTTCTGTTCCTAGGCAATTGCTGTAGCTGTCAGCACATTACCACGTAGCTAGGGCAGCAGCTAGCATCTCAGACAGCTTCTTAATGAAAGACCCATGCTGATCCTTCTATTTATGCATTAGATCATTGACTGATCTAGGGCTCACCCTCGACCTGCAAGGTACAACAGTCTTGTTTTAATCAGCCAAAGCTCCCAACGAGTAGATAGCATTCTCAGTCTAAAAGCCATTTGACATGCTGCACACTGCAGCACTTTCTCCAAACGTACAACATAGTGCCCCAAATTATAACGTTTGTAAGTGAAGATTTCTGAAGAAAGCGGTTACAACAAACAATCTTTAAACAGAACCATGCTATCCACTTATAAGCAGGCAGGGAACATAGAGGAAGATGGCACATAAAAGGTATTTTCTGTCTTTAACCTTAGGTGGGTAAATCCCAGAAGTGTCTCCTAAAACAGGGCTAAATTTGTCTGTAAAGTATTTTTACACCAACATCACTCTATCCAAGAAAAGAAGTAAATGCATTTATATATCCTTATATTTTCATCACAAGGTTAAAATTTTCTTTATTGCTAGATAATTATGATGCTGATTGGCGCAACAAGAAAGGACACTGTAATTGTCTATTTTCTTCTGAATGATCATCAGGAGAGGATTGTGTTAGAGTGCCAAATGTGCAACATATAGGGAATCCTTCAAATCAAAAATGTCTGGTTTGTTTTTGTTTTGTTTCCATTGTGCATATAGGTTACTACTAATGCAGACAGAGACAAATAACTCTGCCTTTGCAAACAATGTTTATTAGGGAGTTTAGTATATTTTGATGTTTCAGTTTTGTGTGTACGTGTGCATAATGCGCACGTGTGTGCTTTACTCCCTCCATTTCTTCATATTTACCTTTGGAGAGATATTTTTTTCATTTCTCTATATCTGTGTTCATCCTTCGTCATTGTAATGATGGTTTACCCCAAACTTGTATGCTAGTTTCTCTATAGTTAGTTTATATACAAAATAGGGTAAGGAACTGTTCTAGTTTATTTACACTTTTTCTGGGTTTGCAGTGGTTTAATTTCGATATGGTGAAAGTTTTGCTCCACTGCTATCAGTATTATTGGTATCATCTCTTGAACTATTCTGTGACTGAGCTGAAACTGTGACCTATCCTCCTTAGATACATCAGGAGGATTTTACAAACTTGCATTTGGCTGATGGAATAAAAGAATTGCACCATATAAAAAAGAGGAGCCTACACTTTTTTGAACCACAACTTCTGAGTCAGCAAAAATAGCCAGCAGTCCAGGATCCATAACACACCTTAATACTGAGATTTAAACTTCTTGCTAGGAGTTTACAGCAATATTAATTTTTTTGGATATACATGTATATTTTATCTAGTCAAGTAAAACCACAAGTTTTACACTTACTGACTTTAAGTGTGGTAGGCTGACCTCAGCTGGAAGTCAAGCACCCAAAATGCTCCTTGTTGTCCCTATCTTTGCAAGACAGGGAGGTGGGAGGAGAAGGAATAGGGATAATGGGTCAGCCAAGATGAGCAGTTGAAAATAACCACTGACTAGCTGCTGTCACAGGCAAAACAGACTTGGCTTGGGGAATTCAACCAAATATTGGCAGTTAAAATTAATATCTAAGTGCTGATTGAGGTATTAGCAAACAAAACCAGAAAACCACAAATATTTACACACTCTAGGAAGACCAATTCTCCTTCTGCATTACTGAGCTAGACAGCACTCCTTCAGACTCCTGTTTTTCCCCCTGGTTATCAAGGTAGGTTACACTCAGTCCCTTTGTTAAAGGACATAAAAGCAGCCTCCTCCTCCAGCTGATCCAGCCCAGGCCCTCTCCTGCAGGGTTGCTGCAGCCCTGGCCGGTACCAGGGAACTCAGGGTCTCTGCCCAGGCTCAGGGATGGGAGTGATGTTTTCCCATTTGCAGAACTGAAACTGAGCCAGTGTCCCTGTGACACACATGGTGGTCACATGTGCTGATACAGAGGATGCTCTGCCTCAGCAGCACCCCAGAGAACTCGCACAGCCCCAGGGCAGACAGCCCAGACCCTCCTGCTCTGGACATGGCACAGGCAGAAGGTCACCAGTGCAGTGCACACAGGGCAGACACTCTCCAGGGTCACAAGCACACGTATTTTCACAGATCCCCTGAGTACCACCACAGCCCCTCTGCTGCCTGGCACCCTGTCCCAAGCCAGGGTCTCCTTCTTGCTGGTTGGTCCAGATGGGAATTCGCTGGTGATTTCATACATTCACCCTATGTGCACCAGGGATACTTTGGGGGGAACACAGATGCTGGTGTTCACTGGTGATTTCATACGTTCACCCTGTGTGCCCCAGGGATACTTTGGGGGGAGCACAAATGCTTGCCCCTCTTGCAGCTGTCAGCACTGAGCCCCTCACTCAGCTCACACCGACGCTCCCCAGTAGCTGTTTTGGAGACACACACTGTTCCTGCCCTGCAGCTAGATGTTGAAGATCCCTTCCTGGTCCAGTAGGTCATGCTGGGATTCCTCCCACTGGCTCCAGTCTCTGACACCCCAGGACAGAAGTGCCCATACGCCTGGTCTGACTCCAGGAATGGCACCAAATTCCACCTACACACACACAGGTCCCCCCACTTGCAGCATGCACACGCATGGGATGAAGAGTGAGATTATGCAGACAGGGAGTTAAGAATGTTTTAAGATGTAAGAAAATAGGACAGGCTGCAGGGCTCAGCCAGCCAAGTGTGCTGTCTGGCCCAGTTCTACATGTGGCTGGGACCCCATTGTACCCCTTTCTCTCTGCAGCCTCTTTGATCCTCCCTGCTTCACCTTCCACTGCATGTCTGTCCGTGGTCTGTACAGTCTTCACAATCTAGGGCCCTGGGTTTTCAGACTCAGCAGTTGCAAAGTCCAGGCTGATCTTCCTCAGTGTGGCAGCTGTAGGTTCTTAGCTGTCCATCAGCTTGTGTGACTAGCATGGCTTGTTTCTTGTCATTGTCTAACATGTTTGCTTTGCCAGGTGTGTGTCTTGGTATATGCTGGTTTCTGGCTTCCTCCTTTTCCCTTGGTTTCCCAACTGACCAGGTCCACTGTCAAGATAACCTTGCTGGAATGAACATTCCCACACTCATATATCCTTACCAATTAGTGCAGCTGACCATTTTTTTATCATTACTCCCTCCCTTATCACTTGTCTGTCAGATCTGTGTTTCTGTGTTCTTGTTCCTTCTTTTCTCAATATCCTTTTCTGCATTGGTAAAGCTCCTTGACCAGATACCCTTAAAGGAGCAGACACTCTTCTTCCATGTTCCCTTACACTCTTACAGACGTAATGAGCAACATAGGGCAAATTGCAGACAGGGTGGTTTCCTTCTTACTCTTTTCCTCTGCTTCTGTATGGGTCCTCAACATGCTGCAGTCTTTTCAGGAGTGTGTTTGCTCTGACACCACACAGAGCCACCACCTTCCACCTCCACCTCCACTACCTCCTCACTGTTTCCTCTGCTACTCTTTTATTCCACCCTCTTCTCTCTCACCAGTATTTCTGCTTTTTTTAGAAAATGCTTCCAGGGAGGTGCTGCCACCTTGGCCAAGTGGCTCAGCCATGCCCTGCAGTGGTCCACTGGAACTGGCTGGAACTGTCTGTGTCCTGCACAAGAGCAGCCCTGGCCTCTCCTTAAAGAGGCTTCTTCCTTTTCTGGAGCACACATAAGCTAAAATAAACTTTTTTTGAAGTTGCTTTGTGAGGAATTTTAAGAATAAAGCTTTTCTTGGGAGAGTAGCTCTATAAGCTTGTTCACCCTGTATTCTTCACAGGGTAATAGGTGTGGCCAACCATACCCACACACGTGTTCCACAACTGGGTTATTTCAATGCAGAAAGGAAAAAGAAGAGAAAAAGAAATAGGTACTGTAGCCTTTCCAGAACTCCTCAGTGATATATGAATAATATAAGACTACAAAATATAGATTAAAAACAAAAAACAACTAAACCCAAACTGAAGCAACAAAGAAAGAAACAGAAAGAAACCTGCCAGCAATGTCCACAGCAGAGCTAAGGCTCAGATGCTAGCTCTTCTTAGGAGAACAGCTCTGATTACCACCAATCCCTATGAAGCCAATCCAGAGACATCTATCTGAAAATGTGTAATGCACGGTACATTATAAACAAAGTGACATTATGTAATCAACATTGAGACTTAAGCAGTTTTACAGGAAAGTGTTCCCAGCGTCTGTTCTTATTTAATTATTACCCTCTCCCCAATGTTTTGTTTATAAATCAGACTAATCACATGCACAGATATTTTTTATTCTTTTTCTAACTGTACTTACTTGAGTCACTTTCAAATTGTTCCAAAATTATTTTGTGATTTTTTTCTTTCTCTCTTGGAACAGAGAAAAATGACCAATTAGTTTCACATTCCTGAGGAAAAAAAAAAAAAAAAATCCGAGAACCTCTGTGCCATCTGCCTGAAGCAAATTTGCACTCTTGATTTAGTTATATCACAGGATCTTAAACTTGAAGTAGTGGCATACCCTTGACCATAGCAGCATGAATGGCTCTGTTAGAATTGCAAATGATTTTATATACATTGGCTGTAAGACACCATTGATATCATAATGTAAAAGACGAATATAAAGTAGTGACTAACTTGTTGCGACTGTCAATCAAGGTTGTTTGTGAGTTACAGTGAAGACAGAATTTGGATATGCAATGCTGCTCTGAAAATACGTGTACTATAAAATACTAGGCAGAAATGGAAAGTGATCGATGAGAAATGTTGCCCAAAACCACTAGGCAAATACCAGCAAACTGACAAAATTTGTAAGGATAAAATGGCAAATCACTTTCATCACAGTGTGCGGTCCATATTTGTGGGTTCAGGTACAACAATAGGCAATGTGCTAGACTTATATAACGCCATTCATTAAGGCTCTCATTTTCCTACCTCCTGTGCAATATTACTACAATATGTCATATTTCATGACAGTTGTCTTAAACTTTCAGGGTTTTATTTAAAATAAAAATGCAAGTTGTAATAATTATAAATCTGTGCATGATGACGTGAAATACTTTTGAAAGATTCCTTTTGTACAGAAGGAACAATACAGGATGTACAGATCATCTGAAAGGTTTTGTGTTGTGAAGTGTCACTGCTGTGGTATTAAAGGAGACAGGTCATGCTTGACCTACTGTTGATATAACTGAAGGGTGGCAAAAAATTCTTGAAGTGTCTCACAAGGTTCCAATATTTCAGAACAGTTGAGGACAGATATTTTCCATCAGACTGCTTTCATTAAACTGTCATTATAAAAACTGCTTCAGTTTCAGCCCACTTCCTGCTTTGTTAGTTTTAACGTATCTTTCTGTACCTTATATGACAGGAGAGCTTGCTTTTGTTCTTGTTGTGTATAAATTTGCTAGAAATTAGGACACAGTAATACATGCAGTTACCTACACCAAGCCTGAATGTGATCATACATTACTAAGCAGGTTTGAACAAGAGCAGTATGAAGTATTTGTACTTATTTATGATCTATCCTGAAAAGTTTTATCATGTATGAATGCAGTATGAATTGAAACATTTATGCAACTTTTATTTGAAAGTATTGGTAGCTTAGTTATACTCATGCTCTAGAATATATTGTTCACTGAACACAGAAAACGAATGCTTAATCTTGTCATAGGTAGACATAAAAGAGGATTCAAGAGCAACAGTGGTACAGCAAGCACAGCAAATAACTGTGTATAATTGAACCAAATGATCCTTTAGAAAGGCACAGACGCTTGGGTCCCAACATCTGCAAAAGCTGTGAATGTAAGTTTTTCTTCCAGAAATTCTTTTTTTCTCTTGGCTTCAGACATCTTCTGTTCTTGTAAAATGCTGCCCTGAGGGACTATGAACTTAAAAGGATAATAAAATACATGCTTCATAAGAAAAAAAGTGGTTTCAGAAGTTGTGATGCAACACAAGAGATAGGAAGTTTGGACATATGCATTTAGCACCAAAAAAAAAAAAAAAAAAAAGATTAATGTCAGTAAAATTATTCTTATTTTCTTTCGTGAAGACACAGAATAGTTTTAGAACTGTCTCTTTATCTTCTGCTGGTCCTGAGGATGCAGTGTATAATACAGTTCCTTGGTGCAAGTCAGACAACTGCCCACCCATGTATACTTATACATGAACAGAGATGAGGGGAATGCAGCTCAGGAGTACAGTGGGGTGACATGGCACTCTTTCTTACAGCCACACAGTAGCAGGGCTGATGGAGAAGCTAAGCGGTTGGCCCCTCTCAAGACCTGATTCCAGGAGAGAACCGCATGCTGTATCTACATGTTGCTGCTACCAGATCATACATTGCAGCAAATAAGAAAGCTGCACAGGCAGCCTTAGTCCAGCAGCAGTAAAGTGCCAAGAACTAAACAGTTCCCTAATACACATCAAGCTGCTTCTATGCATGCACCTTTTTTTAAAATCATCTATAGATAATTGGACAAAAAAAGAAGAAGAAAAAAAGAGGGAATAAAAAAAAAAAAAAAAAAAAGAAGAAAAAAATATTTCCCCACATGCCTGGTTTCCATTTCTATCAAAAAAAGAATCAATACCGATGATTTCAAGCCGACTCCAAATTAACTTGGTAAGTGTTCCTTTATGTTAAGATGGGTGATGACAACAGTTTCCTGCCTCATAAGGGTGTTCTGAGGATGTATGGATTTTAAGAAGTGCTCAGATACTTCAATAATCAGGACTCAGAGGAAAAAGGTAAAATCAGGCTTGTGGCAAGAACAGATGTCCTGAAAATTATCTAGCTTTCACTGGAAGTATGAGAAATGTACTCAAAGAATAGGCCCACTTTTGCTTCTTTGTTTGAAGAAACTGTAACTTAATATATATTAGAAAGAGTACCTGGGAGGTAGGTGGGAGAAGAGAAGGGTTATTAGTTGATTTGGGTGGGGTTTCTTTGTTTGCGTCTCTGAAGCACTTAATATTTTTCAGGATTTAGTTACAATAGACCTTGAAATAAGCATTGTCAGATGTATTGAGAGCTGATTAAAGGACTTCAGCTCACTTTTATTAGTAGTTGTTCACTGTTCCACTAGGTCCATTTCCCTCCCTATTTGCCACAGATTGAAAAAAGGCTTGAGAACATACTTATGGGAACAAAGTCAACTCTGAATGTGTCAGCTATTCTATTATTTTGCTTAAGGCTAGCATCTGCTTCAGTCTTGAGAAGTATTATTTGACGGGACCCTTTTCCCATGTTTAGCCTAAAATATTACAGTTTTTAGGCTCAAAAGTTTGGACAGTCTTGCATTGACTTCATAAATATGTCTGTGCATTCATAGTGAAATATAATAGCCCATTGCACTGTAGTCCAGCAAATACAGACCCACAGGAAAAGTAAAAAAAAATAATAAAAAAATCAGTAACTTAGCAATCAGTAAATTCCTCTATTATCCACACAGAGGATATTTATTAAATCTCCCGTAGAATTATATGAAAACTCTTTCATTCAAAAAGAAACAAAACTTAATTTTAATGTCTTCTATGAGGCAAAACATTAATATAATTTTTCCCATGATTGAATGACTACAATTGTAATTGTTGCTTGCCATGTATTCCTCTCTATCAGGACCTCATTAATTTGGTTTTTAATATATAAATATATTTTTTATTTATTTTTTCTCAATTTTCACTTTTGTTTAAGTCCTTTCATGTAATTCAATTTTACAGGAAATTTTCACATTCTACCTTTATTTCAACTGTAGCCTTTTTATCAACATTTTTACCTCTTCTTTGAACACATTCGATTACACTACATGGTGCTTTCCAAATACCAACTCCTTTATGCTGCAACAGAGAGGCTTTAATATATGAGGTTCTAAGTCCTTAATAATTTCCTTTACACAGTATTTCTGTGATTCTACATAACACAGGTTTCGCTGATGGCCATAACTTGAAAAACTAACTTATTGCCTCTATTCTTAACATTCATGATTATTTCACAGTTTTGCAATGTTAAATTTTACAATTTGAATCAAATTAAGTAGTATTCTTCAACCTGGAGTTCATCCAGACAAAGTGATACCCTCCCTGATAGTTCCACTAGCTTAAGCATCTGAAAGAACAAATAACTGCTTTTCAAATTATGATTTTTTTGTTGTTTTTGTTTGTTTGTTTGTTTGTTTTTCTGTAGGAACTTTGACAAACTGTCAACAATACTGACTTATTTTATGTGTGCCATTTTTATGGGTGTTGCTTGAGATATACCTGTCATTGATACACAGATGACTGCAGCTTCCACATTGCAGAAAATACAGGTTGGGTGATCTGTAAAATTTTCTGAGTGTTCACTCACATCCTTTTTGAGATATGATGTCTGAGAAAAAAATTAGGAATTCTTTACACACACATAGAAATAAAAATTTGGTTTTGTCCAGTTTGCAGTTAAATAAAGGTCTTTCTTACTTTTCTGAGATGAGCTGTAAAGGAGAGGTGAGAGAACAGGTCTAAGTTATTTGCTGAACAGCTGAGATGCACATATTCTTGTTGCATTAACTGTTGCAAATCTTCAAATCTCTGTGTAGGATGAGATGTGGACAGGTGCTTTGCCACAGTTTTAGGACAAAACACTTATTACTGGGTTTCAGCTGCCTAATGACAATGCCACAATGCTGCTGCCATCTGCGACCAGCAGATCGTGCTTATATCTCAGCTTCACCTTTCAAAACCTCTTGGAAGGAAGCAGTGCTCCACATAACACAGAAATGATTATGCAGCCCACCCAGTGTGCTAGAGAGAAGTCAGCCTGACAGGGAAATTAAAGAGCAAAGTGTAGCTGAGTAAAGAGTTGTGGCACTGGCAGAGGATGATCATCAGCCCAAAGAGGTAGATTTTATATTGAGTATTCTGTAAAGACTATAAAGAAATACATATTTTTTGAAACACTAACACTGTTACTTTCAGTCTTGTCTCTCTATTGCCAGAAAGAAAACTCGGTAAGGCAACCTCAATTAAAATAATGATATATTTAAATACAATAAAGTGCATAACTCAATAGCAAGTATGAGCACTCTGGTGATTTGTGGTGAAAAGTTAAAATTTAAGATGGGGCAAACTGAGACTTGGTTTTCAACAGCTGGCAAAGGCTAAAATGTTTAATAAGGTTCTATATTTTGTATATTTCTACTTATTGTATACTTTCCAGTAGTCTTAACTTACTTTGAATAAACTGCCAAATTTCACTTCTCATTTAGATCCCTCTCTTAATAGGATTCTGTAATTAGCCAATTGAAATTTTTGAATAATAAAATAGACCTGTTTTGAGATATGTGCAAATTCCCATTTTACTTTCACTTAACATCACATTTCTTTTTTGTACTGTATATCTGTTAATAATGATATTTCATATACTTGCACACTTCTCCATGCTGAACTGGGTGCTTCTTTTGTAGCTTTGAATGATCTGAAGATGTTTTCTGTGTAGATTGATTAAGACAGAATAATTTTTTTCTTTCTCACCAGCTGCTACTAACGAAATGCATTAAAGGTTTTAATCTACTATATATTTGAGACCATATAAATTCAGTTAGTTGTCACCATTCAGGTACATAGTGTTCTTTTATGTAAAGGCTTACAAATACTCCTTGAGTAAACATCTGCAGTGAATATTACTCTTTATTTTAGCTGTTCTTATTAGCTTGCTCTTTCACTTCATAGACTGATTTTTCTGTAACAGCTGTAGAATATAAGGAATTTGTCTTTTTATTTATAATCTCATTATCTAAGAAATAGAAAACAATAAACAGGTCTGTGAATACGAGCAGGTAGTCTTAAATATACCTAGCTGGGTAACAAAGGGGCTTCCATTTACAGTAACATTGCAAGGAAAAGGTACCACTAGAACAAGCTGGGTGTTGCAAGGTCCAAATGGTGTATGTCCCTTAGTGAACATCTGCATCCCGCAATCTGATGTGTAACAGAACTGCAAAACCAAAATACAGACAAATTTGTTACCCATAAGAGCAGCTGAAGGCCTGATTCAGATTTTAAAGTCCTACCTTCTCTGATTTAAAAAAAAAAAAACAACACAAAAAAGCCCCCAAAACAACAAAAAAACCCCACAAACATAACAAACAAACAAACAAACCCAGATGATATCTTATTTTGGTTTAAAGCAAATTTTCAGGCACTTTACTACAGTAATGGTGAGATTTTCAATACTGTTAATTAATGTTGTAATAAGGAAAAAAAAATAAAAATCTTCAGTCTTGCCATCCAGAACCTGAGGTTTATTATGACCTTCAGGATAACAATCCATATGGCAGTGCTATTTTTAGCTTAACTTACAAGGGTTTTGCAGGCAACACAAATGCACAGCCATTAGAAATCAAATTCGTAACAACGGTTACCTCAGACTGTCACATGAAATATAGAAATCTTAGCTGTGGGTTAGCTATAGGAACCAGATGATTTGTGTGTATTTGAACATTTCAGATAGCATTGTATTAAAAGCTGGTATTAAAAGTTGACTCCTACCACTAATCCCAGTGCCAATATTGTAACTGATTAACAGAATATAACTGTAGAAAGATTACCTTAATTTTGCTTAACAAAAGCTTAGATTATGTCATCCATTACTTAGACTATAACTGAGACTCTGAGAGGTCATTAATAATTTACCGCTGTTACGCTTTATGGGCATTTTTGTTCCTATCTGTGCAGCTGAAATGCTTAGGTAAAACATAATTCATGTGAAAAGAGAATGTAAATGGTTCAGATCAGCATAAAAGTATTAAATAAAAATATTTAATTGAACATTGTTATGATCAACAAGCAAATGTACAAAGATCTGAGGATATAATTTTTACTTGGTTTGCTCACACATAAACTGACACACAAGAGAAACATTTCTAAGTGCCCCATTTGCATCCAAAGCAAGGTGAATGAAGAGACAGATGCTCAGGCACGCTTGAGCTACATCCAAATTAACCTACTCAGATCAAAAGGAAGAGAGAATGTTGTAAATGTTTTCTAAAACAATAAAATATTTAGAAAAGAGGCAAACTTCTGTTTTTCCAAATGATTCCAAAACTTTCTAAATACTTTGGAAAAAAGAGAAGAGATATAGCCACATGATTAAAAAGCACAATAATTTAACTTCTTTTGAAACTAGGAAAAGTACAGTTCTGCAGCATTCTAGAAAGAGTATATAATTCACTACTGGCATTTTGGTGCTTATGGGTACAAATAGGGTTTGGTTTTTGTTCTTTTTTTCTGGATGTATGCCTCCTTCCCATGTCAATCAGTTTGAAATTGTGTCAGTCATTTTGCATATCTGAGATCACTTATTGAAAGATAACCCTAGGATTTTGTTCTGCTTTGTTTCTTTTTTTTTTTCCTGGGGAAGAGTAACCCTACAAATTCTCTGTTCTCCCAGTCTGAAACCGCCAGAAAGCACTAGACTATCATAAAATACTGCCTGAAATCATCCAGTTGCCTCTCCCAGAACCTAGCAGCACAGGACTAATGGGACACTTTTTCACCACTGGCATATTCCCTACAACTGAGAGAAATTAATGAGAAAGAAAATTACCTTGTTTTCCTTTCTGTTCAACATTATTCTTAATCTTCTGAATCACTGGATTTACAGAATGCTGTGAACCTGGTTTTCAAGTCTACTCACAGATCCCAGATATTTTGCTATCAGCATGACAGTGTTAAACCACACTAAATAAATAACTTCAGAACACAGCACTATTGTGTCCACTCAGATCCCAGCCCTGAGAACAAAGTGCAATAAATCATGCCTCAGTGTATGAGGCAGTGTAGTACCCACCGCACACAGTTCCTCTCCTCAGGCATTAGTCCCTTTTCTAGTATTGAGGTTAAAAGATACATGATCTTTCAGAGACTATGCACTCTGCATCTTCTGAAATGAATTAAAAACACCAATAGGTGTACTCAAGTAATAAACAAAGAGGCAGTAGACAGAATCAGTTGGCCAAACTGTAAATTTCAATTTTACACTAACACATATGCAGATATAAATGGAAGGATACACAACTGAATCCACTGCAGATGTGTCTGTAGGAAACCAATTTGTTCATAAAAGCACATTTTAAATAGCTATTTTATAGATAAGATGACCTTTGCATGGCTGAAGCAAATAATAGGATTAGAGTTTTATGCAAATCAAAGTTCTGGATATGAGTGTCTTCAGGCTTTAGGGAAGTTCATACCAAGGTGGAAATTTCACAACTGCCTGTTTAACAAGAAACCTGGACAAATCTAGGAAAAGCAGTTGTGATTCTCACCAAGATCTCTGGGGTTTCCATTTTCTCCCTCTGCTTACTACAGACCTCTCATCAAACTAGAAAGTGAATCAATAATTGCAGAGCAAATAGCTGTTATTTCTGTGTAGCAATAGTCTGCCAGATATAACAACCATTGAATAGGAATTAACATAAAATAAATCTAATTTTTGCAGACTTCTTCATCTTAATCAATTAGAAAGTTTTGGGTTTGTTCCAATATATAAAACCAACAAAAAATGGTGAATCAGGTGAACTATGGAAGAAAAAATAGCTTGCAGGCTATTGAAGCTGTGAGTGTCAGCTGGCCCAGAGCTGAGTTTGAGTTATAAGCTTTGCTGAGGGCTAATATAGATAAGCTTAGCTTCAGCTGCAGGTCCAGCATTCCTAAGTGTTTTGGGGTTTTTTTCTCCTGGTTTCTTGTCTTCTGGGTCATGGAGAAAGCAAGTTTGCCCTGGACAGTGAAATATTGTATAAAAGCCCTAAGAAAAGGAGGAAGAACAAGTCTGGAAACCTTATTTTTCTTTTCTTCCTCCTCATAGAACAGATGTGGACGGATCAAGATGTCCACAGCAACAGTTCAGGAAGCACATGCTTCCTGGCACTACTACACAAGCTGCATCTTCAAAGGAGGAATTTCTCTCATTTCCCTCAGACTTAGCATGACTTTGTACTGTGGCAAAGCTGGGCAAAGAATTACGGACATCATCTGTCCCTGGGAATAAATGTATAGAACTGGGCAAGAATTATTGTATCCAGGCTCACTTCCAAACCAGAAATTGTGTAACACATGACAAACTGAACTCAGCTATCCTCTAGATCTCTTCACTATCAATCTGTGCTATACCCTACCTGTTTTGATTACACAATTACTATTTTGACAAAAAAAAAAAAAAAAAAAAAATCACCTTTTTGGAACTTTGAGAATTGCAATAATGTAAATTGGAGTTCAAGCTATTTTCATGCAGCTCAGTTGAAGAGTTCAGTAATCACTACCCTGGATTTCCAGAGGAAATTGTCATATCATTCCACATAAGGGGAGAGGCTGAAAGATCTGATATTTTTCTCAGCCTACATAAGAAAGGCTAAGGGGGGTTTTACCAATCCCTGATGAAAGAGAATGAAAAAGATGAAGCCAGGTCCTTTTCAGTGGTGCCCAGTGACATGACAGGAGGAAGTCAGCACAAACTGGAACATAGGAGGTTCCCTGTGAATATCAGGAGCTGCTTTCTTACTGTGAGGGTGGACAAACACAGGATCAGGTTGCCCAGAGGTGCTGTGTAGTCTCATCTGTAGAGATACACAAAATGTGACTGGACACAGACCTGGGCAACCTGGTCTTGCTGACTCACCTTGAACATGTCAGTTGACTAGTCGGTCTTAAGATGTCCATGTCAAACTGAAATGTTCTTTAATAGGGTGACAAATCAGCTTCAAGTCTGTGAAGCAGTGCATCTCAAATGCATCAAAAATACTGGCTTTGTTCTGTGCAGCTATTTTGTGTGTAAACTCTATTTTAGATTTATTCAATCTCCACATCAGCATACATTGTGAATAAAGCTATACTAACTACATGCATTCTTGGATAATACAGAGGTGCAGTACAAGTGAGGACATAAGAATTGATATGGCCTCCTTTTTTTTTTGTAACTGGCTGATGCCAAAATTTATTGAATTTGTCGTCTTCTTTAGGAAGCAAAACTTTCCATACTTTGTGGAAAACTTGGGAACAAATTCTCACTTTAATTGGACAGCAAGCGATTTGGCTATGGAAGATCTCTTTAGCATAAAAAATTCTAAAATGTAGTTTATTTGTGCGATTACACTGTTCATCATGTAATTGCAGGTTCAGCTGCCCAATATTTAAAAGTTTTGGCTGTGCAATAGAGCTTTAGGGTTCTCACTGTACTGCAGATTGTAAGCCAGAGATGCAAATTCAAGAGAATAAATAAATAAATAAATAAATAAATATGAAGAAGAAGGAAGATAAAAAGGAAGAAAAAAAAAAGTCGCATCTTGCTGGGAAAGGATGCTAAAAGCATTTCTCCAAATACATTAAAAGAACTCATATATACACCATTATTGAAAATATTTAATTTCATTGTCTTTCCAATGACTCTATAGCATTTTGGTTATGAGATAAAGTGCAATCAAACGTAATAACATTGTCAATGACAGTCTCTGCCTACCTCTGTGCCTCAGCTACAGAGGAGAGTTAATTCTGTACCCTGTATAAACTTGGCTGTTCATAAATAAGGCAAGAACAGTCTACTACAGTCAAATGAATATTTATAGAATACGAGTTACACTGAGTCAGTACTGCTTGGCTGACAGACAGGAAAGTTCTACAGTTATTCAAAATTCAGAAATGGTCTTTTCCCCACTTGTAACCATATATCTAAGCCAAATATTTATGAAGAAATAATGGTTAAACATGAGAATGAAACCAGAAATAGTACTTGTGGGTTACCAATTCCTGCAGTACGTTTTGTAAGAATGTTCAAAGTGAAATACTAAACAACAGCCCAAATTATACCTACATCATTTATGAAAAATGCACATTTGCTTTTAATGCACTCATATCAACTTACTTTGCTT
This sequence comes from Brotogeris chrysoptera, assembly GCA_030323915.1. NCBI lineage: Eukaryota > Metazoa > Chordata > Aves > Psittaciformes > Psittacidae > Brotogeris > Brotogeris chrysoptera. The sequence goes on from JARCZZ010000050.1 coordinate 32,040, forward strand.
TGTAATAAGTTCACTGAATTCCCGTGAAACTTCTAATTCCATGTACATTATCCTTTTAGTAACATATCTATATGACATGAAATTAATCTTTAATACCCACATCACAAGCAGGCCATTAAAACTTCTTAGTGAATTGTGTATAAAATATGTAACATTCATTACCAGATGGTTTATAGAATTTCTTCAGTAGAAAAGCACCCTACAGCAGAAATTTGCCTTGACAGTGACAAACACTAACTGAAAATAAATAGTGCTGTAATAATCCCTGGTCAGTTTTAGATAACATACCTTTTTTTGTATCCTTGCAGCGACATATTTCTGGACTAGGTTTCAGACATTTTATTCTCATTCCCCTTCTTCTCTAAATACTGGGAATGCAGTTTGCTGGAAATGATGGTTCAGCAGCAAATGGAAGTTTTGAGGGACTTAAAATTTTTAGACCTTGAAGGTGAAAAAGCAGGCAGCAAATATTGTTGTTTGAGACCTGTTAAAAAGTGAGAGCTTCTGAAAAATAAGCTTTCATGTGCATACATGGTACTTAAGGAAAAGATAAAGCAAACAGTGTCCACCTCTGTAAGCTTACATTTATGATCAGAAAAGACAAGACATATGGAAGGATTTTCATTGGTGTCAGTGGACAATGAGTTCTGACCTGAACGGACAAAAAGGAGTAAAAAAGGCTGATGAAGTGAACTGTTCATTCTGTGAAACATTCAGGGAAAACACCGGATTATTTTTCAAAATTCAGTTGGAACAGTCAATGCTCCTAATCAGGCTTTGCAAATTTAAGCTAATCCAAAAAGAAAAAAGCAAGCCTGAATGAGAAAAAGGAGACACAAAGAACAAATTATTAAAATTTCTGTTCTCTCTTTATATATTACTCCTCTCATTCACATAGGTTAATGAATAAAGGACTATTTATAGTATGAGACTTGTAAGTTTGAAGAATAATAGATAGCTTTCATTTATGCTACGTAATTATATAAGCAGTACTGTACAGGATGAAAATTCCTGGGAGTTAAATGATAGAAAATCTTCTGTAGTTACAGTTTTCAGAAGACCATATAAAAAGAGCAATGGGCAAAAATTCTCAGCAGTAGTGTTGCATGTTTACAGTATTGAAAAAAAAAGCCTGTCTATCTCCCTCTCACAGACCAATATTCAGGGAACAAAAGAAGATATATTAGCAGCTTGGTAAAAAGAGTGTATCTATAAACCAGAGTAAATAGGAGTTAAAAAAAAAAAAAAAAAAAAAAAGTAATTTTGTTCATAAGGCCACACAAAGACAATTACTTTCAAGAAAATCATAGAGGATTACGTGTTGGATATTTTTCTCCAGAATATCCATACATGAGTCAGATACTTTAAAAAAGCACTGAGTTTGGTTTGTTGTTTTTTTTCTTAAGCAATATATATTACTAAATTCTTATAAGACATTGAGAAGACTTTCATATTAATGTAGTATAACTTAGGACAAAAAATAATTCATGTTGTTTAAGTCATGTTTATGTTTCTGAATGAAGTGTTTGGCAAATGCTGATTTCTTAATAATCACAATTTCATTATTAGAGTACAAACTAAATGCCTCCAAAAGATATGGACGGTCTACTATTCAATTTATCCTATGTAACTCCTAACTCCTAACTACTGTATTCTGTCAGAACATGATCTACCAACTTGAATTTGCACAACTAGGAAGATAGCTCAACACCTTGGGATGAGATGTACTGTAAGCAGAGTGCTGTTTTGGAAAGTGATCAGAGGGACAATTGGCAGGAGGAGCCAGTCAGTCTGCAAATTCCCTAGAGATGATCATGACTGTAAAGGTAAAACCCAGGCACATCACATCTGCAAGCACACCCTAAACTACTGAAGAACTTAAGAAGTCTAAAACCTCCCAGTACCTTCAGGTTTCAGCAAGGCATGGCTGAGGAGAGGTTTTTGCATCAGAACCTTTGACTGACAAATTCAATGTGAGCTTCAATGTGAATGAAGTCCCATTAACATGAGGAATGAGAAATGCTGAAAGTTTCATGTAATCTGGAAGAAAACCCATGGTGAGGCACTGGAATGGGATGCCCAGGGAAGTTGTGAACGCTCCATCGCTGGCAGTGTTCAAGGCAGAGTTGGACAGAGCCTTGGGTGGCATAGTTTAGTGGGAGATGTCCCTGCTCATGGCAGGGGGGTTGGAACTAGATGATCTTAAGGTCCTTTCCAACCCTAACTATTCTATGATTCTATGATTCCATGATTTGTTAAAATTTCAGTACAAATAATGACCTTTTGGAGTTAGGCACAATATATGTAAGTAAATTAAATTTTAATGATATCATTTACATGACACTTTTTTGATCATGAGCTTGAATTTTGACTTCAAGGTCCAAGTGTTACAAACTATACATACTTTTTTCAGCCCTCTGTAGCCGTATAGATATAGTCTTCAGTGATTTTAGGGGACTTTAAAGCAGTTACTTATTTACATATGACATCTCCACACAATCATAGAATTGCATGTTTTGTTTCAAGGCAAGAATAGATTACTTTGGAACAATGATCAGTTTTAGCTATAGCTTCTGTCTTGAGGGCCAGTTAATCTTATATCCTTTCCTGCCCTGGTACAATTCTAAGATTGTCACAAGAAGGATAAATTTCGTTACATTTTCTGTTCTTATTAAAATCTTCACATTGTTATGAGAATGGATTATTTTTTTTCCATTTTCTGTCCTCATTACAGTCTGGTAGGAGAGTGGATTAATTTTAAGACATTTTCTTCTCTCATTATAATCTTTGTTATGGGTATGAGAACATGTAATGAGAATGAGAACATATCAAACATTAAAGGCCTGTGAGAAGTCATGACAAAGATTGTAACGAGAAGAGAAAATGACACCCAATCCATTCTTGTGACAATCTTAAGACTGAAGAGAATTCATGGTAAAATTATATTCATACATTTATAAGACAAAGACTGTTTAGAAAATGAGAATTGGAACAAGATTAATCAATCTTTGTGAGAATCTGGTCATTGTATCTTACCTCATGGTATGCTTTTGAAATTATAGTACATTAATGAAAAATGACACAGTAAGACTGTCCAAATGGCCCTATAGAAGAATATAGTGCTTTTAAGATTTTTGTATATATAATCAGTATACTCTGAGTCACAGTTGCACACATACCATGCAGATGTCATTAATAGAAAACAGGATCCGCAGAGAACTTTAGAGGGAATCCTCCTGTAGACTTCAATATAGCCAGAAATTAATCTCAAATCCTGTTTTTCATATTCATCCAGAAAATAAGAGCTTTTGTTTTGGGAATACTGCATCAGTTCTTCCTCAGGTTCTAAACCATTAAAACAAATATACAAAAATCTGTATTAAAAATACCCTAAAATTTACAAGAGCCAAAACTAGCTGTGCTTGCCATCTTAGTACTTATTTACATATAGCTGCTGATCCAGCAATTAAACCAGTAGAATTTTAGTCTAGGCTTTCTTTAGCCCAATAATTTAAAACTACATATGCCTAACAGAACCTCCACAATTTTGGACTAGATGTACTAGCAGAACTAAAGAGATGAGCTGTATAAATCAAATGAAGACTTCTGTAATGACTGTCTAAATAGCTTGTACTGAAGCAAGTAATGGATATGCAATTTGGAAGTTTTCTACAAGCTGCTAAAAGCCTGCTTTTCTATGGTGTCTGGTGTCAGATTGATAAGCAGAGAGCTCTGAAGAAAGACAAAAGAGAGAGAGCAATAAAAAAAAAAAGGAAAGGAGAAAAAATTTACACTATTTCCAGTTAAAAATTACAATGCTGCATTCAAATATAGATATGTAAGCAAAAGAAGGGTTAATAGTAAAACTCAAACATTATGCCAGTAGTAGCACTCCAGTACTGTTTTCAGCTGGGATTTCAACTCTCATCAGTAAGAATGGTTGGTGATGTTACTTCAAATTCAACATGTGATCCAGTTCAGCTGTGATCAAATCAGAGGTCTATATCTCGGCTTTGATCACAGCTTCTGTGCTGGTCTGTCCTGGGGAAATTTAATTCCTGCATCTACTTCATCTTCTGTTAAAGATCAGCCACCTTCTGAAACAGTAAACCTACCAGAGGGGTTGTCAGCCAGGCTGTGTAATTTTTAGGACCAGCACACCTGACATTTTTCTCACAGCCTTAAAATTTGGAGGACACATTTTACTGTAACTGTAATCAATGGCAGTTTCAAATAAAAGAGCAATAAGAACAGTAGAATACCAGCTGCACATAAAAACAATCATGAGTGAACCAGTAGACTAGAAGGAAAAAAAAAAACACAGTAGGGTGTAGTGGAAGAAATTATGGAAGGAAGAATAAATCTCTTATTTAAAGAGAGATACTCAGTAATATTGCAAAAAAACACACAGGAAAAGAAGCCCCACCACCCTCTTAGCTAAACAGCAATGAAGCTTCACACGCTTGCTGCACAACTTATAGAAGTTTAAAAGTATTTCTATTTGTTACACAATAACTTGAAATCTGTTCACCTTCCCCGTCCTACAATATTCATTATAAAATGACCAGAGGGTATGGGATCTTAAATTATACATACACAAAGATAGAATCATAGAATCAACTTTCTAATCTTGGAAACGACCTTTAAGATCAAGTCCAACCTTTACAACAGAACTGCCAAGGCCACCACTAACACGTAACTAAGGCCTTGTCTACACGGTTTTTGAACACTTCCAGGGGCAGTGATTCTACCACTGCCCTGGACAGCCTGTTCCAATGCCTGACCACCCATTCAGGGAGAAAATTGTTCATAATATCCAATTTAAACCTCTCTTGGTGCAGCTTGAGGCTGTTTACTTTTGTCCTGTCATTTGTTCTTTGGGAGAAGAGACTAACCCCCACCTCACAGAATCATAGAATAGTTTGGGTTGGAAAGGATTTAAAGATCATCCAGTTCCAATCCTCCTGCCCAGGGACACCTTCCACTAGATCAAGTTGCTCATCCAGCCTGGCCTTGAATGCTGCCAGAGATTGAACATTCACGGCTTCCTGAGGCAGCCTGTTCCAGTGCCTCACCGTCCTCACAGTAAGATTTTTTAACTTGTATTTAGCCTGAACTTCCCCTGTTTAAGTTTAAACCCATTCCCCATTTTCCTATCTCTACATTCCCTGATGAAGAGTCTCTCTCTGGTATCCCTGTAGGCACCCTTCAGATGATGGAAGGCTGCTATGAGGTCTCCATGCAGCCTTCTCTTCCCCAGGCTGAATGGCCCTGACTTTCTCAGCCTATTTATATACAGGAGGTGCTTCAGCCCCATGATTCTCTTCATGGCCCTCCTCTGGACTTTCTCCATGTCTTTCTTATGTTGAACACCAGAACTGCACGCTACAACCTCCTTTCGAGTAGCTGCACAGAGTGTTAAGGCCCCCTCCCCCCCCAAGCCTTCTCTTCTGCAAACTTACCGAGGACATGCTTTATCATGTTTCAAAAAAACATTTTAAAAGAAACCTTGTGTCCTGGGTTCAGCAGTAGCAGTCATTTTGATCCTTAACTGCTGGTGCAGTGCTGTGTTTCTGACTTTCAGCCTGGGAACAATGCTGATAACACCTATGTTTTTAGTTGTTGCTAAGTAATGTTTACTCTGACCAAGGACTTTCTGAGTCTCATGTTCTGCCAGGGAGGAAAGGAAGCCAAGAGGAAGCTGAGATAGGACACCTGACCCAAACTAACCAAAGAGGTATTCTATACCACAGCACATCATGCCCAGTATATAAACTCGGGGCAGTTACCAGGAAGGGCTAGATCACTGCTCGATTGGGCTGGGTATCGGTCAGTGGGTGGTGAGCGGTTGTATTCTCTCCCCTGTTATTTCCCTTATCATTATTATTACTGGTGGTAGCAGTAGTGATTTGTGTTATGCTTTAGTTACTGGAGTGTTCTTACCTCAACCTGTGGGAGTTACATTCTTTCGATTCTCTTCCCTTTCCTTCCAGGAGCAGGGGGAGGGAAGGAGAGAGTGAGCGAGCAGCTGCGTGTTTCTGGGTTGCTGGTTGGGTTTAAACCATGACACCTTGGTATTTAGAATCACTAATTCCTTGTCTCTAATATGAAATGTGTGTGTCATAGTAGCATATTATGGTAGATAAATGTATTTTTCCTTAACTTTCACTTCATGTCTTCATTTTTAACTTGAGGAAAAATTTATTACCTCAGTCACATTTAATATTACAGCACACTTTATTGTATTGTTACCAAAGTAATATATTCTTTTTATTTTACAGGTTATGAAATCACTTACTTAGCTTTGCTACGGGATTAGTACCTCCAAGCTTCTCAGAATCTTCTCCTGTTTCATGTAAATTCACATTATCGCACAAAACCCCGTTATTTTTCTAGACAACCAAAATACATTCTTGTTTTTTTCCCATGAAACAACTCAAGAACTTAAAACAACACAAACAGTCCACAATGAAATTAAGTCTCTCAAGGAGATAAGGAATATATACCCTGTTTTATAATGATGGCATTCAGAACCCTGCTGACAGAGAACAGAGCAAAAAGAAATAGCTGGCAGCTGCCATTTCATCAATAATTTCCCCATTATAGTTAGCAATAAATGTTTTGGCTTTATGCATTTATCTAGATATGTGATGTTTACAGTTAAATAACGTTTTTCATGCATTTCCTTCAACAGTAATGAGCAACAGTATTGGCACTCATTTCTTTTATTCATTCAGTGATTTCCAAATTAAAAAAAAAAGAATGAAGGCAAAACACCCTATCTTCCTTTAGCAGCTATCTGCTTGAAGGCACTGGAATTCTAAAGCAAGTACTCAAAAAACATACATGCTCATTTAACAATAGTTTTATTCATCTGAAAGCTTCCTTAATTTTCTTAAGATTTTTCTTTATTATTTTAGTCTTCTTTCCATTCAATGAACGTATAAGACCAAAGATTTAACATATATATATAGCACAATATTTGATATTTTTCTCTCTATAAGACTGTAAAAATGTAACTCGAGTATACAATTTTCTCTCATTTTTTATTCATGATCTTTTGGAAGCTATGAGTTCAAAACTCTCAGCCTAAATTTTACTTAGTTTTCATTCTACTTCTTTAGGGCAGAGGTGAGATTTTCTTTTGTAATACCAGTTATTCCAACATCACATTTTTTTCATGCATATATATTAAATTTAATAAAAAAAACCCCAAACTTATTCTTCCTTGGGATTTCTGAGCTGGATTCAAACTTTGACACACTGCTATAGTATTATCTGACCACCGTGCAAATTCAGTCTAAGATCACATGGAAGCTCATGAAAAGTGATGCCATCTGCTGCTCTTCCCTTCTCCTGAGCCCCTCCCAAAAGAAAATCATATGTTGTATTGTTTAAAAGCACATTTGCAGTTTGATGTTTTCCTGTTTCATTGGTTTTGATTATTTATCTTTTCTTTCTCCCATCTCTTTTCCAGTGTTTTTTATTCTCTGCAGTGTTCAGAGGCTTGTCAACATCCAGAAAGCTTCCATGGGGAATGCAAGTCTCCTTTGCTTTGCGAGTTTCCATTGTTCTGCTGAAGTTTCTTTCTGCATCTTCTTCACCCTGAATCTTTTTTTCTCTAGACTTCTTATAAGGGATTCTAAATTGTAAAACTGTCTTCTGGGTCTGAGACAGTTAAAAATTTTGTGCGTTCCCCCCCCCACCCCTTTATAAAAACCTATTTGTCATATAATTCCCTATTTTATGTAAGATAGTACTTCTCAAAGAAACATAATATGGTTTCATAATAATCTTACTGTGCTCAAATTTGCTTTAAATTGTTTAAAACATTGATAGCTTCAGCACTAGTTGTAGTAAAATGTATGTATATGACATTTTTATTCATGCCCATTGGTTTTAGAAAGAAAATAAAGCACCTTTTTTCACCTTTATTATTTATGTACCACATCTTCAAGCTATTCAGCTTTGGAGGACTTTAACTGACCTGTTCTTTCATCTAAGGTATTCTCTGAACAGTGCTCCCAGAGCACAAAGTTCAGAAAATGCTCAAAGCAGAAAAGAAGGTTCATGTCTAAGTTCCATGTCTATGTCACAGCCAGTCTCGGGCAGTTCCTGCAATTCCAGAGTTAATGATACAAAGACCCTTTTATCTTTGAAATTATTGACTTCTGTTGTCACAAAACCTTATCCTTGAACCCTCGCTGTTTCTAAGGTTTTTCTCCCTAGTCTGGTGGCCAGTGTTGCCAGCATGTTTCTTAACAAAATCTAAGGAGCACTAACTCAGCTGTAATGAATACAAGTAGCAAACCATGGGCCTTCCTGCTTCAAGGAAATGACAGCAGAATTCAGACACTTAACAGCTTTCTTAATCTCTAAATGACTTATAAAATGACTCATAAAATGACTCAAATCATATACAAATATTAAAAATGCACTATTCATTCTATTTTCATATGCCGTTTTAAGATGGCAAAATGTTGTTAATAAAACCAAGAGAAAGATACATTTTTATTCTTGGTACTTGTGCTAGGAACAGAAGAGCACATGTAGAGCCATCCTTATATTGTCTTGGGAAGAGTGTGGTTCTGGATTTCACAAAGTTCCTATAAACACTGCATTTTGGCAATACACTTATGCTTAAAATTTTATTTTCAATATGAAAGGGCTAAAGAGATAATTTAAAATTAGAACTGCGCTAAGGTTCCACCAAAAATATGGTCAAAAGATTTGTGAATTAGTTTAACTTATTTATCTATTATCTATGTCCTTCTATGCCAAATGCCAATCCTAGCTAATAAAAGACAAATCATTATTTGGAATTTTTTTTAAAGACATAGTTTCTGTTTTCTTCCTCATATTTGTCAGAAATCCCTCTAAATATTAGATCACTCCATCTTTTTTGTTATGCTACTGCTTTTAAACACAATGTAGTAGAATGATGAATTTGCACTTAAGAGAAGTGTAGCATTTTTCGGGGTCAAAGTTTCTGAATGTCAACTCAGGCATCCAAAGAATATGAAAACCATTCTTCCTGTTTCATGGCAGTGTTGAATTGTGTTTACAACTTAATCCACTTCTCTACATGTCTGAGTGAAGTTGTTCAGCCAGCTGGTTTTGGGTCAACTGTGTCTCAGCCAGGGAAAGTCTCTGATGCTCTGGGAGGACTTGTGTCTGAAACCTTTCAATGAAATATTTGCTCTTTAGACCCTGGAAAATAGTGTATTAACTTCCTTAAGTACCTACCTATCCTTTTACTGCTTACAAATATATTTGCGGACTTCTGCTAATCTTTAGCTTTGCAAATATGATTTGCCTCTGTAAGTGGCCTAAAGTCCTGCTGGTATTTTCATCCAGACAGATGTCCTCTTATGATGATGTTTATTTTTTAAGGGTGGGATTCAGTGTGGTAGCATGAATCCAGCTGAATAGGAATGATACATGGCTATCAACTTCAAGGAGGAACACATGCATACATTTCTTCCCATCAGGCTCTACATCTAATGTTTATTAGGTTTTATGCTGTTGTATTAAATGCCCACCTAATTTATAACATCTTTCTGAAAGACCTTTCATTAATCACCTTGTGAAAACATTACTGTTTCCACTTTCTTTGTCTTCGTTCCAGTTTTCTTGCTTGTGAGAGAGACAGATTGCTCCAGGAGAAAAGCAAACCTTCCTAAATAAGATGTGAATTACTTTGGCATGCTCTTCATGGTGTACTCAGACACTAGTCACATCCATGAAGACACTATGAGTCTGTGAAAACAGGTTAGCTGCTGAGATGCACAATTTTTTTTACTGGCTTTTCCAGGGTTATTAATGAGGTGATTCAAAAAGCAGGATCTCCCAGCCCAAAGCTCACCAGGAAAAGAGTGAAAAAGAGGGTGGCTGTCTGGCAAGCTGAGCACAAACGGTGTCCTGTCAGGAGCTGGGCTAGCAGTATGGAATTGACCTTGTCTTAAGAGACAGCACAAGAATGAATTGATTTATTAGTTGGGATTTACAAAGACAGACTGAACTTCTGACATTGACTTACTAACAAATTTAACTCCATTAAGGTTTAATTTAAGATCCAAGTCACAGAGCAAAAAATGGAGCTTCTAACTCATGATGGAAGTAGCAATACAAAATAGAAGTGACAGCATGATTCTTGGATTTTCCAGCATGTTCCAAAACCTCAGAGCACTATGTATCTACTTTTCTCCATCTCAGAAATGTCTTAAGTTTTGTTGTACTACAGAAAAGAGATAGAAGAAAAAAAAAATAACCAGGTTTTGCTCAGAATCTATTACTCTTTCAAAATACAACTTTAGTTTTATTATTAGTGTGATCAATTTTCCACTCCAGACTTAGCAATATGTGATGCACTCCAAAGTGTGTTTCACACAAGTAATAATTTCATTTGTGTTAAGGAGGCAGCGCTTCTCTAAATCCTGTCTATGTTTCATTAACTATTTTTTTCATCCTTTTATTCAAAGTTTTATAGCAATTTAAAGGGAGTTAATGCAGATTTTTAAAAATCTCGTCTAGATAACGGAAAAGCTGCTTTAAAATTATATAAAAATATGTAGGCTTATTTGTAATTTAGCAATAATAACCTTTAATAAAGATGTACTCCAGCTTGTTCTTCAGTCATAAAGACAAACAGCTGAGAATGTTAAATCATATTTTAAAGACAAAGGTGAAAACTCAAAGGTGAAAAATGTCTCAGCAAGAAAAGTTCTGAGACTACAAAACTGTTGTGAGAAAGTTTAACACAGGTGAAAAGCCAAATGATAGATCCACAAGCTCATCTTGTCTTTTACAACATGTGACATTGGTGGACCACTTGGAAGCCACAGAAATACAGTGCATCCTTTTTAACACAAAACTCCTAAGACTGCCTTTAATATAGGAGTGCCTAGATGAATATTGGGTTTTTTCTTTTCCTTCACCTCATTTTTGTGCACTGTATAATGGGGGATAACCACACACATGAAGCACACACTGGCTTGAGGGGGTTTGAAGTGATGAGGAAAAATATCACACTTCAGCTGCATTCCCCACGGGCAATGACAAAAATTAATTCTACACTTTCCCAGCAGACCTTGTCATTACTACACAGAGGGCTGTTTTCACAATCCTGAGCAGCTCTGCTTTATACTTTGTTTCAGAATCAGCATTCTCACAGCTACAGATTTCTCAGATTAAGTTCTTCAATCTAAATAGTCAATTATCTTCCTTACAGAACAAGCATCCAAATTCATGCATTTTCACTATTTTCAAAAGAGATTAAGAAAATCTCATATGATATTCTGACTGCCTACAGCAGTTTAAAAGACTTAACATGTTTTATTTTGAGTTTTGGGTTTGTGGGGTTTTTTTTCCCTTCCTTGCCTTTCTGAAGGAGATAGCAATCATTTATCTCACCAAGACATTTTTCTCGAAGAACAGTAAGCAGATAGAGATGACACCAGTAGTCATTTGGGTTGATCCAATCTATTTGTCAATAGCAAGACAGGGCAGGAAGTGATACAGATTCCATTTAATTCTATTACAGCCCAGGAATTTTTACCCTCTTAGTATATGTATGGTATTTTTCTACATTTGTATCATAAAACTTCCTTGCCAAATGAATTTCTTAGGGACAGATAAGATACAGTGTCTTTCTCCTTCAACGAAATGTAGAGGTAAATATGTGAGGGAGTGTAGGTGGCAAGCAAGGAAAGTCTGAGCTATTATTTACTCAGCATTTGACAAAGACAGAAACAGGAATATTCTTTAACATTTTTTTAATCATGGAAGGTCACAGATGCTCAATCACACTGAGCAGACCTATTTAGACCTTTAGGTCTCAGAACTCATCCAGAAGAGATCCTTCAGTAACTCCAAAGAAATATCTATTACAGCATACTTCCTTTTGAGGGCAAAGTGCTTACACCCTTTCAATCTCTAGTGGAGGACTAGATAAGGAATAAATAATGAGACTTTGTTTTGCATCTTTTTTTTTTTTTTTTTCTACAATGGTGGATCTGTATCAGGCGAGGGGTTTTCTATCAGCTGCAGATGAAATTGGTGTTGAGTGCAGGTGTTGTGTGCTGCTTCATTAAAATCCAAAGGTAGTAAAAATGTTAGAAGACAGAGTAGTATTTGTTCACCACATCTACTCTTATTGGTAAAAGTAACTGCAACTTCTATTGAAGACAAATACATTCAGGTACTTCAAGCAGTAAGCTACATGATGAATACATTGTTTGTGATAGTCCAAAGACTGTCAAAAGATGAAAGAATAAAGTTTCTAAGTAGGACTGGTAAAGAAATGTGATTAATACGGATCTGGCACATCCCCACCTTACAAAAGAGAACCATGTCTTAAAAGCAGACCACATCCGTTTCAATTCACCCAAGTACAGAACAGAAAGTGAGTGAGAGCATTTCTGAATTTGAGCTGTGTTCTTACAGACCTCTGCGTATCAAAACTTACTCAAGTCAGGACCCCTGTCTTCTAGCTCTCATATCCAAATGTCCTCTGATATGCCATACTTGTACCCATCCAATTACAACTTCTGGCATAAGCGATGGGACTGACGCAACAATACCCTTTCATATACCCACTTTCAGAGAATACAGTCATAGCTCCAGAACCTATTTACGCACCCTTCATCCTGGAGCTGTCCTCAGGACTAACTGTTCTATGATTCTATGATTCTATGACTAGGTGCCTGGTGACAGCCAGCCTGAACTAAGTAGCAAATCACTGACAAGACTGCTATGCCCTGTATTCATTTTCTTCTCATATTTCTATCTTCTATATAATTGTCTTAAAACAAAATAATAATAATAAAAAAGAAATCAGAAAAATGCTTGTTCATTGAAAATATATGAATTGTCCCTTAAATGCATTCTCAAACTACTGGAATAAACCTATATTCTGACATCCACTTTGAAGAAGCATTTCTGTACTGTAGAGATAGCATTTGCATCATGTAATGAAATGAATGGGATAATAATTACTTTCCTTTACTGAATAGGTAAGTAAGTTGAGCTTGAAAATCCCATAAATAGTAAGTGTGGAAGTTAGACCTTCCCACAGGAGTCTTTACCCAAACGTCAGTCCTTTTCTTTGGAAAAAAAAAAAAAAAAAAAATCCAATCATTTTTATTTTAATAAGTGTAGACTCTGCATTTTATTTGGAACTAAAAGACAATACCAGCTTTCTTTGTCTTTCTGGCTCCAAAAATAAATTCTGAAAATATAAAGCCTCCACTTGTATGGATAAGAGATTAAATATAAAGAGTAAACATATGAGCTTAAGATGCGTTTTTTAATTTTAACCTGTTGTGCAAAGTAAAGTCAGTACAAATGGGTTATAAATTCAAATATTTTATTTAATTAAAGAATTTAGTGGAAAACACATTTCAGTAAGTGGCATGAATTAATGTCATACTTGAAAACAAAGGGACAGGATATAGTCCTATCATGAATGATCCCTTTCTAAAAACAATTTATAGTTTGATTGTATAATGTAATAACTTCACCAATTTAAGTCATTGCCTTACATAAAAAAAAAGAGAAAATAACTTGTTGCTCTGTGTTCATATAGCTTATCTAAATTGCTCTTCACTTTCATATATTTTCTGCCTCTGAATAAACAAATGGTTTCAGTCACCATATTATTTCAAACAAAAATATAACCTTGATCTCAAAATTAGCTGAAAATCCATTCTGTAGAAATGCCAATTTTTGGTTAATGTGCCTCATATAACTAAGTCTTGCAAGCTTATGTTTGAACCAATATTGCTGAAATTTCCAGTTAGTCTTGCCTAGGAAACCAGACTCAGGAACCAGGATCTATTGTTTCAATCTACCATGAATTCTACTGACTTGGTCTGAATACATTATTTTTCAGAGCCTCAATTTAAAACTATAAAAAGGTGAATGAGGCCTATGGCAAAGTCTACTATCCCTAGAGAAACTGGTAAGAAAGCTCAATGTGTCCGGTATACAGAAGGGGAACTGAATGAAAGCAGTCACTGAAACTTCTTCATTCTGTATTATATATTAGAATCATATTTATGTTTAGTCATATTTTATGGCCGTGTTTGCACTATATGCAATTCTGGGCAAGTCAATGATGTTAAAAATGTGCCTGGGATAAGTAAATTTCAAATATGATAACTTGAATCTTCAGCATACAAAAATTTCCAAATAATAGAAGATGGTGTTTTCTGTCAGTCAAGAGCTGAAGATGACCCTACTAGCTATAATATTCTTTCTGAAGAACAGAACTCCTTGAAAAGGCAGAAAGGTCAGTGGAAAAGAAGAGTTGATATAGGAAATTACTAATATGCAAATTCTTGGGGAGATAGCACAGTTACAGAACTTGACTATGAAGGAAAAACTATAAGCAGTAGAAAGCAGATTTGACAGTTGTCTCTAGTATGAGAAGAGAGTGCTTGAAACCATCACTGATTTTCTTTAGGAAAAGTAGCTGCTTGTCTTATGATATGATGTTTCTCTTCCTGCTCTCATTTTCATTCTTCTCTCCCCTAACATGCTATTTCATTAAAATTCATCATCTGTCAGTAGAGATGAATAATTCACTGAACACTCAATCACTTTCATGTAATTTTCCCAACTTCCAGGTGAGTTTTCCAACAGTATTTAATAATGATAAGTAGAAATTAAACCAACCCCTTGTTGCTGCCAGTCAAGGAATAGAGATAACATGCACAATGATCCTTTACTTAGATTAATAAGGTTTCTAAAGACATAGTGCCAAATAAGACAAATGCTTCTTTTGCATGCACATAGCTGGTATTTGCCAAGAAAAGACCTAGTTGGACATTCAAACAATTAGATAAGGTAGCTGGTGGAACTGTACACAAAGCCAGATCTTCTCTTTCCCAAACACCTATTCCCAAAGCTTGGAAAACAGAAAACATAGTAAATCTTAGTGAAGTTTCCGGTATGCTTTTCTAACACATCTGGCTTCTATAAAGAAGCATAGCCAGCAGGTTGAAGGAGGTGATTCTAGCCATCTACTCTGCACCTACAGTTCTGCATCCAGCTCTGGAATCCTTAGTATAGGAAAGATATGGACCTGTTGGAAAGGATCCAGAGATGGGCTGCAAAAATCACCAGAGGGATGGAACATCTCTGCTGTAAGGAAAGGCTGAAAGAGTTGGATGTTGTTCAGCCTGGAGAAGACTGGGGAGACCTTACTGTGACCTTTCAGTTCTTAAAAGGGGCCTGTAAGAAAGATGGAGAGAGACTTTTTAGCAGGGCCTGTTGGGATAAGATGAGGGGTGATGTTTTAAATTAAAAGAGGGGAGATTCAGGAAGGATGTAAGGAAAAAACTTCTCTACATTGAGGGTGGTAAAATGGTGGCATAGGTTGGCCAGAGAGGTGGTAGATGTGCCGCTCCTGGAGACATTCAAGGCCAGGCTGGATGTGATTCTGGGCAACTCGATACAGTTGAAGATGCACCTGCTCATTGCAGGGGGTTGGGAGTAGCTGACCTTTGAAGGTCCCTTCAAACCCAAACTATGCTATGATCCTGTGATTCTATACTTGCAGAAGAGTTTCTAATATCTTCATATTACAACACACAAGACATATATTGTTACTTCCCTGAACAGAGGAAATTATGGTCTGTTAGCATTATTAAGAAATGGCAAGATATGTTTTTGCTGCTATTTGATAAACAATCATTGTCACATTGAATTCTGCGTTCATTCTTGTGCTCCTCATATCAGAAAGAGCAAGCCAGGAGTAGAAGTGTTTCTTGGTTCCATTTTGTAACACATGGCACTTCATTTTTATTTGTAATGATTTATTTTTTTTTTTATTTGCAGACATGGCTTCATATTAATGTCATGGTCTAGACCCTCTTGAAACCAGGACAGAGTATATAAGTTTCATTCCTAAGTCTGTGCTCTGCTTCCATTTATTTGTTCATAGATAGTCTTCACATTGTCATATTCTGTTTTTCTACACATTTTAAAGGACAAAAAGAAATGAGTCAGTCAATTAACAAAAATGAAAATAAGTCTATCAATATAGTTATTTACCAAATAATGAAAAAACACACAAAAATACAAAAAAATCCCAACCCAACCAAACCACAAAACCCAAAATAAACCCCAAAAAAAACCCACAAAATAAGGCAGTTTGTGTTTACAGGTAACAACAATAACAAGAAACTTTTTTCACTGTAGTAGAAAAATAGTTTGCCCCCTAACATTTCATAGAATGAGAAAATGAGATGAACAAGAGACTGTAACAAAATTAGAAAGAAGGACTATATATGTATCAAGTCTTGAGAAGTGTATACCTAACTTACCGAATTCAATATTGATGGAAACATCACAGACTGAATAAAGCAAAATCAAGCACCAGAGACAAACCCTGTGAAGAAATGCAACAGTGGCCTTATTCTGGAGAGGACCTGACTTGTTCATGACTTGCTCTTGGTTTTCAAAATAACAAAGTGATAAAATTCTGGATCAAAGAAGAACACATATTACAGATGTCTGGGAAGGGAAGAAAGCAACATATCCGTCTCCCAGTCATGTTATTCAAACTATGAGGTCTTATACTAATGAACTCAATGTATTCAAAAGGATTATTTATTTGAGTAGGTAAGAATTCAAGTGTCAAGTATGTGCAAGTATCTAAATATGCTGCAACATATTGGTTAGCCTACTACAAAGAAAGAACACGATGTGAAATCCACAGGCATTAAATAAACTGTCTCAGAACATCCTTGACACAACTTTTTTTTACATTTGGCTGCTCTTTGACTAGCCTTTTGAAGTGCATAACTAAGCTACAGTATGAATAATAGCAAAAAGCATTTGAGGAGGTCTTCTGAAAGTGGCCTTACAACTTAAACCTGGGGTCCTTTCTCAGAATAATAAAGAAGATTGCTTTATTATCATTGTGTAATAAAGCAAGAACAGATCTCTCTCAGAACACCTCACTTCTGCAATAGCATTTTCTCAGTGTATTCTAAAAACTATGCTCCTGAGTGGAGTGCAAGTGGAAAACATTAGTAGAAATTACATTCATTGGTAAAACTTTGACCACAACATCCAGTTCTCATAAGTCCTCTGGTATTTTTGAGGTTTTGACAACATTTGAACTGCCATGTGAAACAGGATATCATTGCTTATTAGGAGATTTGGATTGCCAAGAGGTAGTTTCTTGGTTCACATGTTCCTTATGTTTTCCTTCACATGACTGAGGGATATCTCTTATCCTCAAGGAAAAGACTTGCTGTTTTTTTCATATTCAACAGTGCATTTCTCAAAGTCAAGCTTGTTAAAGAATATTAGTATGTAAGAGGAAAAAAATAGCATGAAAATTTTCTTTACATCACTATCTGAGACTTTTCTAAATAGAATTATTCCAAATATTTTCAGATTAAATCACAGGGAAGAAACAAAACTTCTATCTCTCTTAGTCTCCCTGTATCTCGGCATCTCTCTTTTTCACCACTCCTTACACATATGTTCCACATCACAGGAAAGGAACAACACATGTATAAAAATATACATGTATATATGTGGGAGATTAGTATTTATTTTTTATACATATATACAACTTTTCTATAGGAACTCATTATATGATGCCATGGCAGAAAGCTTCAGTTAATGGTGTTAGAATATTTCCTCTGCCTTCAGTTCTGAGACTTTCTTCCTTCAGAGTATTTTGACTTCCTATTTTATTTAAACTGTTACCCAGACCACTTTTTCAAAATACCATCAACAATAGTTTGACTCTAATATGTCTTTATTTTTTGAAACTTTCACCCTCTATGTTGTTTACAGAGGAAAATATATATGTTGTTTTCTAATTGGCGCAGTTTTCTAAACTAGAAATTTACTATCTTTACATTCCTTGGCAATAAAATGTTAATTAAATTACATATAAATTAAATACAGCAATATTCAGCCTGCCAAAACTAGCATTATACTACCCCAGTTGTGGTCCTTTCATTTATATACAGGGTAAAATACATGAAACTTTTTCTTTTTTTCTTCTCTGTATACTGTCTTTATCACCAGAACATTTCTGTTCTTGTCTTTGTGGACAGGAACATGCTGGGAGTTGGCACCTTCACCTTGCCACATCAATGCACTAACAAGCACAGATCTTCTGAGGCTGAATCTGAACTTGTAGACAGCAAAACATTCTGAGTGTGTGACACTGTCTCAATTCACCTCAAAAGCCACCTTGTGAGAAGTTTTTTGATAAATATTCAGAACTCTCCATATATGTGGTACTTACATATGCATGTAAAGTGGTCAGAAGCATAGGATAAATTCCTAACCTGCTGCATCTACAAAAATCTCTTATCACCTGCTTTTACTAATAATTTCATTGTTAATATCCCATTTTTCACATGACAAATGACACAGGCCATCTGATATTGGAAAATTTTTGAAAAAAGAAAAATAATTAAGTAAATTATGTATGAAACTGGTTTAAATCAGCATATTTTTTCTCACAGGAAAATTAAAGTAATCACTCAGTCACTCTGAAATCTCTATTTTGAACAACTTTGTTATGTGCTTTCATTGACGTCATCTACCTGGACTTGTGCAAAGCATTCGACACTGTCCCACATGACATCCTTGTCTCTAAATTGGAGAGATATCAATTTGATAAGTGGACCGCTTGGTGGATAAAGAACTGGCTGGATGGCTGCACCCAAA
This sequence comes from Brotogeris chrysoptera, assembly GCA_030323915.1. Taxonomy (NCBI): domain Eukaryota; kingdom Metazoa; phylum Chordata; class Aves; order Psittaciformes; family Psittacidae; genus Brotogeris; species Brotogeris chrysoptera. The sequence continues at coordinate 50,745 of JARCZZ010000050.1, forward strand.
GAGTTGTGCTCAATGGCTCAAAGTGTAGCTGGAGTCCAGCAATCAGTGGTATTCCTCAGGAATCGGTGTTGGGACCAGCCTTGTTCAACATCTCTGTCTGTGACACGGACAGTGGGACTGAGTGCTCCCTCAGCAAGTTTGCCGATGACACCAAGCTGTATGGTTCAGTTGATATGCTGGAGGAAAGTAATGCCATCGAGAGGGACTTTGACATGCTTGTGAGGTGGGCTGATGCCAACCTGATGAAGTTTAATCATGCCAAGTGCAAGGTCCTACACCTGGGTGGGAGCAATGCCAGGCACAGCTACAGGTTGGGCAGAGAAGAGATTCAGAGCAGCCCTGTGGAGAAGGACTTGGGGGTGTTAGTCGATGAGAAAGTGAGCATGAGCTGGCAGTGTGCGCTTGCAGCCCAGGAAGCCAACCGTATCCTGGGCTGCATCAAAAGGAGTGTGACCAGCAGGTTGAAGGAGGTGATCCTGCCCCTCTACTTTGCTCTTCTGAGACCTCACTTGTAGTACTGCGTGCAGTTCTGGTGTCCTCAACATAAAAAAGACATGGAACTGTTGGAACAAGTGCAGAGGAGGGCCATGAGGATGATGAGGGGGCTGCAGTACCTCCCATATGAAGCTAGGCTGAGAAAGTTGGGGCTGTTGAGCCTGGAAAAGAGAAGGCTGCGTGGAGACCACCTAGCAGCCTTCCAGTATCTGAAGGGGGCCTATAGGGATGCTGGGGAGGGACTCTTCATTAGGAACTGTAGTGAGAGGACAAGGGGTAATGGGTTCAAACTTAAACAGGGGAAGTTTAGATTGGAAATAAGGAGAAAGTTCTTTCCTGTAAGGGTAGTGAGGTACTGGAATGGATTGCACAGGAGAGCTGTAAATGCTCCATCTCTGGCAGTATTCCAGGCCAGGCTGGGCAGAGCCTTGAGTTACATGGTTTAGTGGGAGGTGTCCCTGCCCATGGCAAGGGGGTTGGAACTTGATAAACTTAAGGTTCTTTCCAACCCAAACTATTCTATGATTCTATAATTCTATGATTCACTGATTATTTAAGGTCAAATACCATTCTGTGCATTTACTAAAAAAACCATGTGTGTTCTTGGATTTGATAAATATTACTTATCCTCATCATGCTACAGTTAGGATCAGTGAATCTATTGATTTTAACATTACCAGAACTGGGCAGTGGTTCTTATGAAAATTAACTCATTCAAGGATATATAGGACCTTGAATTTTCCAACTGTTGCTATGTCATCAACTTTTATGTTGGAATTTCTAAAAAGATTGCTTCATTATACTGTTAGTCTTTTTTATGGCAGTGCATTCTCACATCTAATCTAAATTTGGCCCTGTGAGCATTTTAACATAAGGTTTTAAAGATGGAAAACTTTAAGATTTAGAACATTATATATAAGAGCATTTTCAAGCTACCAATTCAAATAAATCCCTCTATAATGGAGGAGATTCAAATTTTCCACAGATGTGTCTCCACTACTGACCATAAATTTGAGATCTTGCTTTTACACTGCTCTGTAGTGATGTTTTCAAGTCCTCAACAGAGACAAAAAAAAAGCTTTAGAATGGCAACAGCTGATTTTTTCAGAGAAAATGGCAGCTGCTCAATATGAAGAAATAGATACTTCAATTATGTTTTATACAGATGGTCTAAAAAGGATTTGATTTTTTTTCCTACAGTTTTTTTTTTACCACACTTCATCCCATTCTAATGTCAGACATCTTAAAACTTGTGGGTTCTTTTTTTTTTATTTGTTTGTTTTTTCTCTATCTCTACTTAAGTTATCATGGGACTAAATTCTGTTGTGCAGAGTCCTTGGGTACTTGGTAGATGCTGGAAATGCTATTTATGGAATCTGTGGCATACTGATCCATTTATTATGACCTTTTTAGTTACAAAAAGCATTGTCTTAGAACATTCCATTTTATGGTCTGTTTCAATTAAATAACACTGAGAGGCTTCTCTTGTAAGACCACTAGTCAATTTTCATTTTTTAACACCATAGGATTCAGTTTTCTTGAATGAGGCATTCACACCTCCCAGGTCCATTCAGCTGGAGAAGGATGAAAAGGACCAACATGTTACATTAGGATGGTAAGTCAGCTGTCTCTCTGAGAGTTGGAGGAGTATTTATTTCCTTAGAAAAGAAATTTTGAGAACTTATGTGATACAGAAAATATATATCTGCTGATGCACAATAAAGAAGGATTGATTGCATTTGGCTTAGAGCAGATGCAGAGAATGGTTACTAGGGTTAGGGTTTTCTGTGGGAGAGAAAAAAATCTTTTTAAAAAAAGAAACAAGAAAAGTTTGACTTTAGCTTTAACTGTCTAAACATATAAAGGTATGAGCTGAGTTTGACCTAAAAATGGATAGCCACAAATATATATTCTGCACAAATGAATGTGTAAGCTGGTATAAGAATGGATACATGGGATGCTGCGGGCATTCAGGCGAGCGGGAAAGAACGACACATCTATAAGATGCAGGTTACAATCCAACTTTATTATTGAC
>JARCZZ010000051.1:0-20867 GCA_030323915.1 Brotogeris chrysoptera
CCCAAAATCAAAAAACACAGTGCTGCACCAGCTACCAAGAAGGAGAAAAATGACTGCTGCTGCTGAACCCATGACAGCTAGTAAATAGGAAGGGTAATAGTTTCTTCGTCTGTCTATCCTCAGTACACTTCAGTGATTTACAAATGTCGGACTTTTTGAACAAAAAGTGAGGCCTTTTTATTCTGCAGACACTGATACATTTTTCTTCCCTAGATGTGATTATTTACTTGGAAGCAGCATTGACAAAATCACTTTACAAGCCTTGGTAGTGACCACTACAATTGTGTTCTGTGGTAGACAAGTTCAACAAGGAAACTGCATCTAAATATGACTGAAATCGGACAAGTCACTGTAGATAGGAGTTCATAACGGTTTTTCTTTCTAAGCAGTATTTAGCAAGAGGGCCAGGTGGTGGTGCCATTTTGGACAGCCTCAGAGAAAGAGCTGTACTACTGTCATTTAGAGAGGCAGATTCTTGTTTTAGAGACAGGTACTAGCAGCCATATGACAGATACGAGCTGCTATTTCTGAATCTTTTAGGGATTATAGAGCCCTGTAGCACATTAGAAATCCAGGGGTGCAATGTACCTGTTTCTGGTGGTGAACTGAAAAGATCAGATACCTGTCACTAGTCCAGACACTATTGTCAGTTCCAGGCCTCAAACAAACATCCTTTTTCTGCTGGAGAAGAAGCTGTTCCATGCTGAAAAAAAAGAAAACAAAAATCAAACCTTTTTTTCTGGCAGAGTTTTGTTTTGCTTTGTGTTTTCTTGCTTAAAAAAACCCCAAACAAACCAACCAACCAACCAACCAAAAAAAAAAAAATAAAAAAAAAAAAATAAAAAAAGGCAGAAGCTTAGAATCTTCACAGTGGGTTCAGGGAAGAAGGATTAGTGCAGGCTGGAGGAAAAGTGCTGAAATACACTGCCAGTTTCTTCCTGTTTGGTTGGGTTTTTTTTTTCCTGTAGATATCACCACCTCACATATGTAAGCACCATCAGTAAGGAGCATAATCTTTTGTTGTTAGCTTCCTCTTTAACTTTGCAAAGTGAATAAAAAGAAGGAAACAAACAAACAAAACCCCTAAACCAAAAAACCAAACAGACCTCTCAAACTACCCACCTACTCTCCACTCTCACCCCCATTACAGAAATAGAGATCCAAGAACATATTTTAATTTAATTTAGTTTTTGTGGACTGTGTCTTTTTAACAGCAATTAAGGTCCTATTTTTCTAATTGAGTTTCAAAAATGATGTTCCTAATTTAACTACTTTTAAATTAAGGTGATAAATTTGTTGTTGCCTTGTACCTTCAAGAGTAGTGACACAGCTTTTGTTAGTCTTTGTATTAATACAATTCAGGATAGCACTCCTTTAAGTTCTGAGTTTAAATGATTAGCCCAGTGCAGTAACATTCATTTCCTAATCATCTAGCAGCTTTTAAAGTTATTGGTTGCATTTAATTAGTAAGTGGCTCATAGGCTAAAATGCTTATGCCTCTAAAAATCGTGATGGCAGCCACATTAACTAAGAAGTCACTTGGCTCCAGTGGCTTACTCTTAAATATTGAACTACTGGGGAAGACAATATCTCCTATAATAAGAATAATATACAGTAGCAGACTGAACTAGCTTCACATTTAATTGCAAGATGATATAAATAATTTATTTCTGTCATTTTAGAAATATAAAAGCCAGCATGTTTTAATATAAATGACCTACACTTACTTTTTTTCCTCTCTCAGTAAAATATGCACTCAGAGTGTATTAAAAAAAATTACTAATTTTTAATGTTACCCATTAGAAGTCACCTTCCAAATTCCATGACAATAATGCCTTGGGAAAAGCAGAAAATTCAGAGAGGATATCTGGTCCAAATGTTGTTTCACATTTTATATATATATAACCTTTAAACTCATACCCAAATAAATATATAAATAAATAAATACACATACACACCAGAATAATGTGAAATAAAGCTCTGCAATATGTTTTCTGGTTCCTCAAAAATCCTCTAATCAGTTCTCAGTGTATGTAACCTGTCCAGTCACGTGCATAGAGACGTACTCTACTGGACTATGTCAGATACCTTATCTTTTGCACCCTCAGTTCTCTACTGCAGCTTCATTCCTACCTTTGCACTTCTTTTGTTGAGCCCATAAATGCTGAGTATCTGCAAGAAGGTGAATCAGGTATCTAAACTTCCTTCTGCTCTGGTCAGATACACCTTTAATGCATAGCACTATTGTGCTACAAATGCCAAGACTAACTCCAAACAAGCTGATATATTTATACAGTGCATTGAAATGAAGAAAACAAATAATCACTGAAATCCTTGGTGGAAAATCTGTCTTGTGTTAACATGCAACTGTACCGCAGGTGGTAAGCCTTATATGTTAACTTGTCCAATTTGTACACAAGTAATACAGAAGATAAAGTTACTTTGCATCCGGTTACTGATCTGGTTTACTCATATTTTCTACTTGCTCTGTCTGTTAGATCAGCTTTAGCATCATGCCTACCTTTGATAGGGATCAATACACAAAATCTTAATCTCAACTAGACCTTAGGCTTATAGTCATAAAGCAGGCTCTGAACATATTGAAGTGAAAGCTGCCATTTTTATTAAAGGACTATTGATAGATTATGCCTCCTTGTATAGAAATGAACTAAAACTGAAGAATCAGTGGCATTCTTTTTTGTGATCTTAACTTACAGAATCATAGAATCATAGAATAGTTAGGGTTGGAAAGGACCTTAAGATCGTCTAGTTCCAACCCCCCCTGCCATGGGCAGGGATACCTCCCAATAAACCATGCCACCCAAGGCTCTGTGAAACCTGGCCTTGGACACCGCCAGCGATGGAGCATTCACAGCTTCACTGGGCAACTCATTCCAGTGCCTCACCACCCTTACAGGAAAGAATTTCTTCCTCATATCCAATGTAAACTTCCCCTCTTTAAGTTTGAACCTGTTACCCCTTGTCCTCTCACTACAGTCCCTCATGAAGAGTCCCTCCCCAGCATCCCTATAGGTCCCCTTCAGATACTGGAAGACTGCTATGAGGTCTCCATGCAGCCTTCTCTTCTCCAGGCTGAATAGCCCCAACTTTCCCAGCCTATCTTCATATGGGAGGTGCTCCAGTCCTCTGATCATCCTCATGGCCCTCCTCTGGACTTGTTCCAAGAATTCCATGTCCTTTTTGTGTTGAGGACACCGAACTGCACACAATACTCCAAGTGAGGTCTCACAAGAGCAGAGTAACTATGATATAGTTGAGTACTCTTGACATAAAACTTTGCATATCTCGTCAGTAGGCGGAATCACTTAGACATGTTAAACTAACACTAAGAAACTATTAAAACAAAATGAGAGTAATGAAAAATATTTTTTTCTGTTGTTATTTTTGTCATGGGAAGAGGGAGTTTGATTCATCTTAACTGCAATGTGTGGAACAGGCATGCCCCATGTTGGCCATCTAGAGCTGCTTTATAACAAAACAAAAGAAATAGCTACCTTCAGGCTGTGATTTATCTTGCAATAATATTCAGGCCTAAAATAGGTCATGTAACTTGGACACTAGATACTTTTATTCTCCTTCTAATGACCCCATCTCTGAGCCAGATAATGTGCTGAGGTACATGATTGTTTTATAGATGTCTGAAGTCACCTTAAAGGCAGACTATTTCCATCACAGGTATCTCTGCTAATTCTTCCTGTCCCTGGCACTTCCTGCATCCCCTTTCCCCCCCCAGAAAAAAAAAAAGAAAAGAAAAGAAAAAGTGTTGGTGAAAAAGCACCTTCTTCATAAGAATAAAATTGTGTAGACAAATATGAATGTGATATATATTATATATTTTATATTGCCAGTGAAATTGCCAAACCTCTGTTTGCTCACCTACATCAGCCATCATTATCATCTGCACAGCATCCTAGAGAGATAACTGCATGCAATCTGGAGAAGGCTATACTCACAGTGGCTGTACAGTAAAATTCCACTTTTCCCAATGTTTTCATAGTAATGTTAACCTATTTTCCTTGACTGGTTCTAGGTAGAAAAATTTTAGTAACTAGCATATATCCACTTTACATATATATGTATGTTTTATATATTGGCATAATTTACTGAACATACTTGTAATGAAAAAAACCAACCCAAAATATTTCACCGAAGTAGAATGAACTACGCATTTTTTAAGTGATATATAGTCCTTGTGGGAGAGATCAAATGCAGTTTAATCAAAGGTAGAATTTCATTATTTTTCTTTACACTTTGGAAATTGCTGGAAACCATATTGCTTTGGTTAATGTAATAGAAAAGTACTGACTTCTCTCCCAGTATGTCCAATTGTCCCTGGATTAAGAGACACATAATGTCAAGTAATTCTTTATTAGCCTGACTTAGAACTGTGATTCAGGTACCTTCAAGTGACATGCAAACTACCTAGGCTGCTGAAAGTTGAGACAGGCTGGAGCTTTTTCACTTTGTATAAATAGCAATCTGAGCCACAGCTTAAATCTGACTCATTTTTCCCAAGCAAGTGCCTTAATCACTGGTGTAGAGACACAATCACTCATTTGTTCTGGCCCAGTGAATATTTATTTATTTAAAATGGAACAGCTCCAACAAGAAAGGCAGAGACTGACGTAGTGTGTTTTAGAAGCAGGGTAATTACATAGCAGAATTTATGTTAGTCAATAAATCCTTGCAACAGGGAATCACAAGATAAAACTATTACAGAGTCTCAGTCATATATTTGGACAGTTGGCACTTCTGAGAAATGGCACTGTAGTTGGAACATATTTCTCTTTAAAAACAGACTTCATCAGAAATGGAAGAACAGCTCTGTTCATATTGTTTTTTTTGACACAACAATACCGTACTGCCTCTTTCCATGATCCCTAATCCACCAATGGAAAACATTGGATGTGACTCCAAACACTTGGCAGTCTTGGTTCTAGCAACAATGCAGTGCTGTATCCTGGAAGAAAAAGAAAAAAAATTATTTTAAAATTATGTTTCAGATTTTTACTTCAAATTAGTGGTTTTCAAGGGATCTTAGACAGACACTTCAGCTTAATATGGCTGTGATATCTTATATTTCTATATAGGACTGTTGGAAACCTGTATAAGATAAACAAAATCCATGAGCTGCATATTTGCATAACTGACACAGAACTAAGGAATCAGTTCATCACAATGACAAATATCACTCAAGCCAAGACTGATAAATAATATACATTTTGCCAAGTGGGGGCATAACAAACCAAAGATTGCTATTTTATTTAGAGTTCTTGGCTGACACTGAAAAACTGAGAGACTTTGCCATATTAAGCATGTTCTAATGACTGATTAGATTTTTTATCCAAGCATTTGACACATTTAATTTATATTACAAATAATTAAATCATTTGCACTTTCAGATCTCTTAATCAGTAAATTCATATAAAATTTCAAGTATTTGATATGCTTGTGAAAGCATAAAGAGGCAGAAAAAAGATTAGGTGCATCCATTTATGATAGAGATGTGCTTCTACTGTGCAGCATTCCTGATATATGTATAGAAAGAGGCATCAGAAATAGAAAGTAATAAAAAGGCTCTGAAAACCAATCCACATTCTATGATTTTCATAAATATATTGCTTAAGGTGAAAGCTCTGAAATACTTTCAGGATCTAATTGAAACCAGTTGAACTTTCATTTTTATCAAACCATTTGAATAGGTAGGTAGGTTCAACAAAAACATATTATGCAAAGAAATCCAACCTACAGAGAACTATGCAAAAAGATGAGAGAAAACATGATAGTTTGAGCGTAGGCCTGTTGGTTCTTGCGAAGTAGTGCAGTATCTGATGGTGTCAGAATGTGAGACTGATTTAAGATGAATGTTAGAGATAAGACTGAGTTATGTTTTGGAGAATGAAGGAAATCAAATTCATTAACATCACCATGTATCACGTTTCACTGAAGCTTATGTGTAATACTGAGATGTTAACGAAAAGGTACTTGATACACACAGGCTTATTTCCTGTTTCTCCCTATCAACAAGTTTTTCAGGTGACATAGAAGCACATGTTTTATGCAGGGAGGTCAAACCCTGCATGATCCAGCAATTTATTTTGTAAGAGTTTAAGCTAATGGTTATGAAGGAAGCATTTAGAGATATATCAGGTAGTGATCACATCTGTGAGCTGGAGTCCAGTTAACTGAATGATAATATAAAATTGAAGCAATGATACTATGGGTAGTGCAAGGCAATATTAACACTAGAATTGTTCTACAATTTTGTCTTGCAATTCCTCACTTATGGTTAATTAGAATGAGTATTTATGGCTATATTAGTAGGTTTAATGATATCACCAAATGTTTATTTCTCCTCAGTGCTAAAGATCCAATTTTCTTGCTACATATGCTGACAGTGACCCAACATCTGCTCTTAAATTTTGACTGAACTTTGGCAATTGAGGGCACTGACCTAGTCTGAGTGCTCAGATGCATTTTGCATTCCTATATAGAAGCTTTAAGGGAGCTTGATCATTTTAGACTACAAATCAATCTGAAACGAGGATGGAAGCTGTTGCAGCCTGGAATACAGCACATATGAGTCACTTAAATGAGGTGATTTTTACAAAAGTTGCTGTCATTCAGGCAACTGCATTTGAGGAGCTACTAACCCTCACAGGTCATTCATTAATTCATTGCATTGGTTCATCTGCTAGAGCCTCTTTACACTCTCCAGGTAATTTTCTAGTAACCAGATGGATGCCAGCATTGCGCTGAAAGATTTCTTCACTTTCCTAAAATTTCAATTTCTCAGACACTGACGTTTTCTTACAGTCTGCTGTCTAAAGAGAACCTTGCAGTTTGGGGCCAGTTGCAGCAGTCTTGTGTTTATGATCAGGGTAAGAATATCACTAAAATAAAAACAAAAAGCATTGAACTGTCAGTTAAAAGCATATCAGTTTGATACTTAGAGATGTGATGAATCTGTGAAACATTGTATCTGTGTGGAAGAGTAGCCCATTCTGCATCTTCCTTTGCTTCTATCAAAATTTGAAAAGCAGAGAGGAAAGGGAAGACTTATAAGTAACATCTTTTAATCTCTAGATTTGGGACATTTACCTTTGAAAACTGTTCTAGTATTCCTTCAGTCTGCTTCACATCTTCTGACTTTACACTGATTTCCTCTTTCTTGATCTGGAGCATTTAAGTGTGAATTAAAGAGTGCCTTTGGAGAAAAAGAATGGGATTAGAAACAGGCAGACACAGATCACATAAGCATGTATTAAATATCCCCATTAATTTGGCATTTGACAAACACACATTACCTTTGCCCACAATTTCCTGTAGACACAGCTTGTGACTGTATATGACAAATGTAACATCTTAAATCTACTTTAATCCTGAAGGTCAGTCTTACCATAGAAAGACTGAAGTAAAAAATACATTGTGTACTTAAACCATCTGAATGTTACATGCCACCAGGCTCTCTCCCCACTTTAAGCAGCTGGACCTCATTTTTTGCCTTGTCTTCCTTTTGCTGCTGCTGAACCTATAGAAGCCCTTCTTGTTGACATTCACATCCCAGAGCAGATACAAGTCCAGATGTGCTTTGGCTTTCCTAACCCCATCCCTGCATGCTGAGACAGTGTCTCTATCTTGAGTCATCTGGCCCTCCTTGCATCTCCTGCATGCTTCCTTTTCATGTTTCAGTTTAATCATGACCTCCTTGCTCACTCATGCAGGCTTCCTGCAACCTTTCTTTGATGTTCTGCACCTGGGGGTGGACCATTCTTGAGCTTGGAAGAAGTGACTCTGGAAAATCTACCAGCTCTCCTGGACCACTCTTCCCTTTAAGCATATTAAATATTCTAATAGCTGCCACAGCCTCAGGTACACTTGCTGAGAATAAGCAGATTTTGAAACTGTCACCTGTATTAACTATTTTGGGTTACAAGTCTAAAAAACACCAAGTTTCTTGAAACCATGAAGGCTTCCTCTGGTACATCTGTCATCAATCAGCCTCCAATATAATAAATTACACATATCTATTCTGAGGAGACAGGTTTAAGAAGTTGCATTTTTTTCTGCGGGTTCCTCAGCTCTCTGGTGCATATTATTACCCACATTGCTTTTTTAAGTCTGTCTGTCTTCCAATTTCTAGAAGTACTATAATGAAAAATACTTTCTTCTAGAATTTAAGTGTTCCAGAGTGAGAGGATGGACCATCCCCTACTCAGACAGAACAGGAGGAAACTTTTAAATTATATTTTGTAACTCTTGATGTGAGATGTGTTATATGTTATATCCCTACATTTCGCTATGCTGTACAAGGTTAAAGATTTAACCCATTTCTTCAGTATTACGCATAGTTTTATCTTAAAGTGTTCATACTTTAACCTCAAAACAGTGCATTTAAAACTCATTTTCCTTGGGTTTGTTCCTTTTAATTATTTTTTTTTTTTCATTTTATCAAGGCAAAGCAGAAGTTGGAAAATGAATGTGAATGACGTTTCATCTCCATTTACTCTTATTTACGTTAGTACATGTACCAGTTTAAAAGCATTTAAAATCAAGAAATTATTGACTAACTGACAAGTCAAGGGAAGGACATTAGCTCAGAGCATGTTGACTAGTCATTGCTAAAAATCAGACTGAAATTTATAGGGAGTCAGTGAATAGTAAAAATCTCTAGTCATACATCACCTCTCATTTTAGCTCTTGCTTTCTTTTCCCTCAAATGAACAGTAAGTTTCCAGTATGTTTTTCATTTTCTTCCCCAGTTTCAATTAATTCTTTTCTTCTTTTTTTAAAAAAAGAAATTATTAATTATGTATTTCGTCTCTTTCCCTCCTTTATATTAATGTGCTGCTATATATATAAGATAGGCAAAAGAAATATTTTATGCAGCATTACAAATGTACTTTCCAATTAGTTTGCACACTACTGGGCATCTCAAATTAGCACTAGATAAATTAGTTAAGCATTTTGAAATTCAGGATTAAAATAGTAGCAAAATGTATTTAACATGAATGTTGAAGAAAACTCTGAAGAAACATTTTAATCAGCTAGCTCTGGTCATGCATGGCCAATTGAAATACTTCAATTAAGCATTTTCACTCTTTCAAAGTGCTATGAAAACTTAGCCTTCTGAATTTTCACACATGGAATAATAAGCTGGTGATCAGTAACCTCTAGAAAGGGAAAAAAAACCTGAGGACATCTACCACTGCTTTTGGATAATGAATCTGCTGTCACCAGAAGTGAGATTCTGATGATTTGATGTTAGAAAGTTGATCCAGTAAGAACAAAAGAAACTTTTAATTCTTCTGTCTTGGGAAAGAGAGAGCAGTTCAAACCATCTTTTGTGGCTAAGCTTAAGTTGATTTTTCACATTACAAAAAAAAAGAAAGAAAAAAAAGTGTGTGTGTGTGGGAAGGTTATTCATTTACAGAAAAGACAAGAAAGGAAAGAGATATCTACTGCACATTTAGATTTATCTTGGACTGTCTCTGCCTGGTTGGATTTAGCCTTTACAGTTAAGAGTGTCTAATATCAAAGTTCAGACATTTTTTCTGTTTCTTTTTCATGCAATTTAAGGAGAAAAAAGGAATAAAATAATAAGCCTTTTAATGTTTAACAGTGAATCTGGGCAAACAGTCACTGATGAGACACAGGCATTTCTAAGGAGCTATTCAGCCCACCAGGATCTGAGTTATCTCCTAAAACCATTTATCTCTTGCCTCTTCTACAGACTGAGCTTTGGCAAACAGATGTCTAACTTAGACTTGTGCCAAATTCAGGTGGGGTGAATGAAGACCATTATGTTTCTTTTCAGGTACTATGGTCAAAATTATTGCAAGGTCTTCTCTTCAACACAGACATAAGTGAACTATTACATTAATTATGTATATGAAAACAAAAAGGAATTTGGCCACTCCTGCGACACTACCTACAAGTGCACTAAAAAAAAAAAAAAAAAAAAAGAAAAAAAAAGGGAAGAAAGGAGGACCCTCCTTTAACCCTGGTCATGTTATTAATTTGGCTAATACTCTGACTACTAAATAGAGTTTAGTGCCTGCTCAGGGACATCTGAATGCATGACAACCTCTTAATCCTGACACTGAATCCAGTACTTGCATGGCTTAGTATTTCATCTTCAGTCTTTGTTGCTATCATTAATGAGTATTCACAGAATTGTCAGTCTGAAGGTATACCCAGAATCTATGACATTTCTTTGTAATGTACTACCTCTTTAAGTCTGTCTTCTGTATCTATTTTCTCTTTTTAATTCCCTCTTCATTTAACAGAGAAATTGCTTGTCAATAGGCAGAAAGAGTTAAATGACTGAGTATGTATCCTAAAATGAGTAACTGTGCGAAGAAACTGACTGCACCAGCAATATCAAAGGGTAGATTAAATGATATATAAAATTGTTCACATACAAATTAAATTATAGCTTAAAGAAAATTTTCTAGCTGAAAGCCCTTCTGATTGATTTACACTTCATGTTTAAGACAAGGTTGAGCAAGTTTGCAATGAAGATTATCTAATGTAATCTCCTTTGCAGGTAAAATAAGACAGCTATTTTTGTTTGGACAAAATGTTAAGTATAAAAAGCTTTTTTTTTGTTTTTGTTATACCCTCAAATTTAGTAAAATGTTTCACTTTTCATATAAAACTTACCTATCTGCAGGTATCTTCTGCAACCTTTTGAATATTATTTTACGTAAATGTCAGTGATTAATTGCTTGAGTGTTTAGCAAAATCATTAAAAACAGTTGATTGAAGGTTTATGCCTGGTAAAATTACCATATTGTCCATCAGGTCTGTGAAACTTTAGAAACTCCATTATTTGTCAGAAAAATTTCTCTCTGCAGCTGCAATATTTTGGTATACAAACATATGTACAGTGAATAAGTCATCTACCAGAAAAAGTTTAGTGACTTTTAAGCAATATTCTTACTGTACAGAAAACAGCGCAAAATGTAATACCCTTTTGATTATTCTGCAAAATTATAAGAGACTTAACTTTTTATTGAAAAGTAATAGACAAATTGCCTGACATATATCAGGTCTTCAACATACTAAGTAAAACAGTTTTACATATAGGATGATAAAAACACACAGTAATTTTTTTCTCTAAGCTTATTGAAAATATTCAGAGTTACATTTGTAAAAATAAAGAAATAAATGTTTGAAGGCAGGTTGCTGATTCTGTAAGGACACTAGTGTCAAAGTTGTCCCTGAAATAAACTAGGACGATTTTAAAAAGGATTTTTTGTTTTCCTTTTTTAATTTTTTTTCTTTCTTTCTTATCACCAAGCTCTTGCCGTAGACATGGCAAAGAGAACAGAAATATGAATTGCTGAGATACAACAGTTGAAAAGTGTCAAATTATCATCAAAGTCAAACGGAGTTAAAACAGATCCCCTATTGGTAGGAGTGAGATTTTTTTTATTTTTTTTTTTACAAAAATGAAATGTGTACAAGATTAAAACACTAGGAAATGGAAAGTGGCTGTTAAAAGGCTACATGGGAAAGGACAGGAGAAGGAATTTTACTTGATGAATCAGATCATTTACACTACACCCCAGTGGAAAGGTTCTGTCAGATGAAAGAGAGGGTGAACTTTCGGAGTTCTGTTGGAGTTAAAAGACCTATTCAAAAACTGCAAAGAAAGTAATTATTTCTTTTCTTTAGGTTTTCAAGCCATTGTATTGTATTCAGCTAAGAGAATTATATTCTCTACTTATTTTATTACAACCAAATATTCATGCAGAAAAAAGATATATTATTTTATATTCCATGTTACTGTGTTTTATAGGAAAAGTCACAGAAGAAATTAAAACCTGTTTTTGTTGTGCCTCGTATGTTACTACCCTACAGAATCACAAAGTATCTGAGTCTGGAAAGCAACTCTGGATATTTCCAATGCAAACAACCTGCTCAGAGCAGCATCAACTACAGCAGGTTGCTCAGGATCATACCCAGTTAGAGTTTGGTTATCCCCAAGGATGTAGGCTGCACAGAAAACTTGACCTGGTTTGACCATTATCATAGTAATAAAGACTTCTTCTAAATGTAAATAGAATTTCCTGTACTTTATTTGTGACAATTACCTCTTGGCCTGTCAGTGGGCATCACTGAGAGGAGTCTCAGTCTTGCTCATTCCCTCCTGTCAAGTATTTATACAGATTGTTAAGATGGCCCCTGAACTTACAAGGAGCCTTGAAATTACACGGGTCAGGTTCCTCATTGCCCTTTGGTGCCTATCATCACATAGGGAGCGTGGTCTGTGTATATGTTCCCTAACCTCATCCTTCTGCATTGAAGGTTTACTTCTTGCTCCAGACTTTATAATCTCAGGGACTTGTGACTCCTGAAGGCTATTGTGTCTAAGGAACACTGAAGCAATCAATGTATTGAGTACCTTAGTGTTTTCTATTTAATTTTTTATCTTCACTGTTAGGTTTTTATCTCGGTTGAAACAATCACATGTTGAGGGTACAGTGCCAACTATCTATGAACTGCCACTCAGGCAGCATTTGTTTAAGTGTCTTCTGTGCATGACATGGATGTTATGATGAGCCAAAACAGGGAAGCTTAGGGTTTGTGTGAACAATTTCTGATTTCTATTATCTTTTTCATGATTCTTACATTTCAGAAAATGAATATCTTTTCATAAATTGGACTTTGAATATTTGACAGTAATTATCTTTTATATGTGCTAAAATATTAAGTATCTATAAGCCTTCTTCAGTTAATAAATTAACTGATATTCTGTGGGGAAACTGTATATTTGCCTCCTGATCTGTAGAGAGCTGTTACAATGGGTAGACTTAATGGTCTGTCCATTGTAAGATGTAAACAGAGTGGCCCTTGCCTAACATCATGGGTGAAGCAGAGTAAAAGACAACATGTATTGGACCTGGATAGTGTTGTTTATTTAAGAATAAAAATTTGAGGTTTAATCCAATTGATTCTGACACAGACAGCCATTTTTCTTCCACCTGCTCTCCTACCCACAGCATTATGCTCTCTAGGTCTTGAATTCTCTTTTCAGCAGGGAGATGGCTGCCTAATTTAAATAGTCCACTTACAGAAGCAAAATATTTGATCAATCTCCTGCTGTCCTCTCTCACGTCTGCATTCTAAGTGGAGGATTCAGGACATTACCCTTTTGTTTAATCCAGGTGTTACAAAGACATACAACTTAGCCAATAATGATTGTGGCTAGTAACTACCAGGTTTCTGCTTGAGAGTTCAGGAGTTCAGTCTAGGCCATTTATCCACACCTACACATACTGCCCATTATCTGCTACTTGTTTTTACCTATGATACCTAGACCTTTTCATCTATGACGTACTATGATCTAGGGAATCAATTTAGATGTAGATATTTACATTTACATTTCATCATCCCAGCTATGCATATGCATGGTTATATTCAGAAGAGAGATATATAATAGAGGACAGGGATCCAATAATTTGTTTCTAAACAAATTAAGAAAATAACAATTGCCTTCAAGTAGGGAAAATGTCAACAGCCAAATAAAAGAAATATGCAGGGACAATAAAAAAGGAGACCTGAAATTGGAATAAAGGTACAATAAATGTTAAGCTTATAGTATCAAAAAAAAAATAAAATAAGTAATTTATTTAGTCTTACACAACAATTCTTGAAGTTTCTTTTGGAGTAAATAACTACACTTGATGGTGAATTGTGGACATTATATATTCTTCAAAAAAACCTAATAGGCAATATGTAAGCACAGACAGGTAACTTGTGTTATAATAAAATCAAAAAAAAAAGGTGAAAGGGTATAACTGAATTTGATTCCTAGAAATACTCCATGCAGATACTCAAGTAGAATGACACAAGCACTCTCACGCTTAGCTGAAATGTAGTTGGTCAAGAGATTATCTGGTCCCTAAGGCTCATACTTTTCAAATGTCTTGGAAAAGATAGATACAAAACTGCAGATGCTGGCTCTGTAACAAGCCAGCTGTTCAGAGAAGAGGTCTGTCTGCAGCAAAAGGCAAATCAACTCAGTGAGACATGCCTGTCATTAAAGAAAGATTGACAGACTTTTGTAGAAGCAGCCTGAGGACAAGGGCTGTACAGTTCTTAGATCTGCTGCTCTTTCTTGAAATCACTTTTCTCCTGGAATAGGTAGCTAGGAGGAAATACCAATAAGGGTAAACATGAGAACAGAAGTCACCCAAACTTCTACACTGCATCAAATGACCACACAACCCTTTCTGAGACAAAGCTAGTGGTCAGAGCCCTGACTCCTTTCTCTTTTCCTGTCCCTTATCACTGACAGCCACCACCGCCCATATAGCTGCCATCTCCTTGAGGACTACTACCCAGATCATCTCCAGAGTGTATCAGGTTTACTTACTAATCTATGAGAGACAGAGCAAATGAGCAGAAGCTCAGTACATTATCATATAAATAAATGAAAACCTTATATTGTCAGAAAACTCATTTATCCTGGAACTTAATACAGTAGTAAGCTGTGTTCCTTAAAAATATGCTTATGCATCCACATACATGCTGTCCTGAATCTCTATTATTACATAATCCTATAATGCATAGATTTTATCTTAGAATCATAGCGTCAACTAGGTTGGAAAAGACCTTGAAGATCATCAAGTGCAACCATTAACCCAGGACTGCCAAAACCACCACTTGGTTTTGGCATACCAGGCATATCACTGAGGGCCTCATTTACATGTTTTTTTAAATGTTTATGGAGACAGTAAATCCACCACTGCTTTGGGCAGCCAGTTCCAATGCCTGATCACGCCTCCATGAAGAATTTTTTCTAACATCCAATCTAAACCTCCCCTGGTGCAGATTAAGGCTGTTACCTCTTGTCCTGTCACTTGTTACTTGGGAGAAGGGCCTGATCCTCGCCTCACTACAACCTCCTCTCAGGTAGTTGTAGAGAACAATAAGATCCTCCTTGAGCCTTCTCCAGACTAGACATCCCCAGTTCCCTCAACCATTTCTCATAAGACTTGTGCTCCAGACCCTTCACCAGTTTTGTTGCCCTTCTCTGGACCCGATCCAGCACCTCAGTGTCTCTCTCATAGTGAGGGACCCAAACCTGAACACAATATTTGAGGTGCAGCCTCACCAGTGCTGAGCACAGGCGATGATCAGTGCCCGGGCCCTGCTGGCTATGCTATTTCTGATACAGGTCAGGATGCCATTGGTTGCCTGGGCACACTGCTGTCTCATGTTCAGTGGAAATCAATCAACACTACTCATTTTACTCATCATATTATCATATTACTCATCATATAATCATATTACTCATTGTGTACCAATGCCCCAAATAATGTAATTCCCGGAAGGGAAAGGAATACTGAAAAATCATTATATCAGGAAAGTGACTGAAAAACACCTTTGCAAGGCTAGAGTGGGCAGTGGAGCCAAATAAAAGCCTTTTCCATATGTAAGGATAGGATGGAGAAAGCTGAGGGGAAAATCACACAAGCACAGGAAGAAGTGTACTCCAACTTGCTTTTGGCAAGAGAAGCTGGAAATGAATGCAGATTCCTCCATATAGACTAGTTAGTGATGCTGATTAGGTTCAGAGTAAAATAAAGGATACAAAAAATGCCTGATGAAAGAGAAATACAAGAATTATTTTGGGCCAAGCAAACGTAAATTTGAATTGTTTCAAACTAGATCTCTTGAAATGGAGAACAAAATGAAAGGAGGAAGGAACTAAGTGTCCAAATCTATTTCTTTGTAGAAATACACTGGAGTTTTCAGGAAATCTTTAAAACAGAAAAGGATCCAAAAAAAAAAAAAAAAAATGAAAAAAAAAAGGGGCACCAAAAAAAAGCAACAGAAAAATAAGCTAATAAAATTATATTCTGTTTTGTGGAAGATTTTTATTTACTTATTGAGAAATGGAAATCCAAGAGCTCTTTGTGAGCAAATATTTTTATAACAGATAAGTAGTAAATCACCACTACTATAGTTTCGCTGGTTTTTAAAAGCTAAAAAGCATCACCAGCAAAATTATTAAATTGTCAAGTCATTTTATTTGCAACTTCTCCCTAGTTATGCAGGGCTTAAGACCAACCCTCTTATAGGAGATATTTTAGCTGTTTTCCCCCTCCTTCTGATGATCTGATTCAGGAAAGTGAACATAACCATATCATCCTCAGCTCCAGGAGGCAATTATAACTCAAATTCAAGGCCCTGTTACTCTGCTGTCTTCTTGCACCAGCAGCAGCAAATTAACCATGGCCTGAAGTATAATTCAACATCATTGCTGCTCATGACCAGCTCTGTAATTGTCTGAGTCCCTACCTCCATTACTTTACTAAGATAATGGGATCAAAAGTGTATATAATGCTAACAGCTATGAAAATGGTTGTGTAGCTGTAGTTTTTCAGTAAATGGACTAATCTAATCTCTTTACATGTGGTCATATCTTGAACCCTATGTCATATAATTGAAACTGGGGAAGGGGGTCTGTAAGGATTTTTCAAAATGCTAACTAGAAGTTGAGAATCATATCTGTTCCCCTTGTTATTCAAATTCATTAAAACATAGAAAATAATATTTGAAAAAACAATGTCTTTCCCTAGTATTATTTAATCACTCATGCTATTTATTTAATGATACTACACTCCCCCATCTCTTAATATGTTTTCCTCACATAGTCATGGCAGAACAATTTTTTTCTCTCTCTTCATAATGTAGCTTGTTACTTTAGGGCTTTCAGTGGTTAATGCCTAAATAATGAATTTGTGGATATTTCTATACTTCTGTAACTGACACCAGAAGACTTTTTATTGTCATCTCAGAAAACAAATCAAACCTTCAGCCACTGTGCATCAGTTCTGAAGCAGGAAGCACTCTGTGCCTGCAGGTAGGAGCTGTAATTCAAATTCAATTTGACAAATGTGTCAGAAAATGTTTTACTAGCACATAGACCATACTGTTAAGAACCAATGCAAACTGTTATTCAGCAAATCAGGAATATCCTTGATCACAGCCTTTTGGCTTTAGAAAGGAGTAAATATTTAACATTTAATTTAAGAAAATGGCACACTTCTTCTGGGAGGGGAGAGAAAAGGGGAGACTACACAAAAAGCCCCAGCACCCCTCCCCCCCAGAGGAAACAAAAAACCCAACCAAACACAAACCTGCACCACTAAAATACGTTATTTTATTTAGAAAAAAAAATATATCAGAAGAATGTGTCTATCCTATTTATAACACGGATCATAACACAAAACAAAGGACCAGCTCTTCAAAGAGATACATAAGGAAAAAAAATAAAAAAATTATAAAGCAGGCAAGAATAAGGAATTTGAAAGTGTATAATCTATAAAATTCTAAATTCCTCTAAAATTCTAATTTTTCTAAAATCTATAAAAGCTACATTCTCTGAAAACTAAGCAGGTATTCTACAAAAGAAAAACAGATCAGAGGAAAACCTACTGAAAAACACACCCTTCCCAACAAACATATACATATTTACTTGTATATGTTTATACGTATATATGCGTTATACATTTATTTTTACATTGCATTTTACACAAAGCTATCAATATGTGTCTGTAAGCTATAATTAATACATATTTTATGTTCCATTAGGTATTGTAGTCACAAGATTTTCATTAGAATTTTCCTACAGAAGCCACAGTTAAGAGAATTGCAGGCAGTTAAGAGAAATGAATTCTGCTAAGGGAGCATCTATCAACACATAATGAGGGAACAGTGAAAATGAAAACCTTAATTTTGTGATTAAACAAGCTTCATAGTACAGAAAATATTCCCAGCCATTGGCATAAAAGGGAGAACAGATGTAAGATCCCACTGGCTTATGGACCAGGAAAAGTAGTTTTAGGTAGCCCGGAGTTTCAGATGTAGGCTGGACTGCAGTAAGTTCTTTGGCAGTGGATTGAAAACTAACTGAATGGCCAAGCTCAAAGGGTAGTGATCATATAATGTTTAGCTGTAAGCCAATAACTAGTGTTGTACCCCAGTGGTCAGTATTGAGTCTTATCCTGTTTAACATCTTCATTAACGATCTGTATGATGAGGCAGAGTGCATCCTTAGCAAGGTTGCTAAAGGCACAAATCTGGGAGGAGTAGCTGATACATCAGTGGGTACCTTCCAACTTCAACCATTCTATGATAATGTGTTTCTGCAATTCATGTGAAGAACTCTAAAATCTAAGATATTTCAACACAGCAAACAGTTTCATAAAATACCGGGGTGTTCTTAAGGTTATGACAGTGATTAGAAGTGATTCGCTGGCTCACATCCTTGTAGAACAAGAAAATTACTTTATAATTATTAATAAAAGTAAGTTTCAATGATGAACCTTCCCAGCACACTACTATTCTGGGAGAAAACTTATAGTACTGTCAGATGTTGGCTTCATCTTCAGACTTCAAGTAAAGACAACAGAAAGTGAGAAATACACTTATCCCCCTGTGATCACCAACTAAGTTAGAATGCCTCAAGGATGACGCTCTATTTTTTGCCAATTCTGAGGTGGGTTCTGACAGTTTCTTTAGTCTTGGAGCCAAGAGGATTTCAGTGGAAAACAAGACTTGCTTCCTGGATATTTTTTTTGTATTCTAGTATATTAATGAAAGCATTTGCAATTTTTATTTTTTTTTTTGTTGCTGTTGTTCTACAAAGATGGAACAAAAAATTACATTGTACTTCAGAAATTGTCACTTCCTGTGGCCATTTACCAATGTTCAACGTGAATTGCAGAAAACTGTCATTTTTTTTTTATTTTGTCTAGTTTCTTTTTTCTTGGATGCTATGTTTTCTAATCACATCACTTTTCTTGTTACTCTGGACCATTTCTTGGATGCATCTTTGACTTAGGTCCAAGCTCTTTATGTCTTCACTTCTGTGTTTGCTAGTTCTTCAAGAATCAGTCTTTTCTGTCCAGCCACATACCTAAAACCCTCATCCTGGCTCTTGACAACTTGTCAGTTACTGAATCATCCTTTTCTTTCTGGTGCTGACAACTGCAGCCTCACACAGCTTTTGTCCATTTCAAATGAAGCTTCAGAGGTTTTCTCTACCTTGTCACTTTGACAGTGTCACCTTTCTTGACAGTCTGCTGGCTTCCACTGCTCCATTGAATCAAGTAAATCAATTCTCTCCACTTTCAAGCATATCATGGATTATATGAAATGTACCTAACATCTCTTTCACTGTCAGCATTTGGAATTCTCCTCTGATATGGTTCTTTCAGTCACCTTGCTGTACTCGTTTACCTTTGGCACCATGTGCGTCCTCTTTCAATGGGAAACCAGAATACTATCCCACAGATATTTTCCATTTATTTTTTCTCTGTGTAATTTTTTTTCCTCCCCTTTTGTTGTGAAACTTACGTAATCCCTAACGTTGTTTCAGAACTGCTGTGCTCAAACAATTGCCTGTCATACTCACCTGGCTTCCTGCTTTTGTTGCAAAGCACTTAGAACAGGGACACTTTTTTACTTAGCTTTGGTTTTGTACATTGTGCATATGAAGACCTTGACACCTAGATGCTATAGCGATACAAAAATTTGCATTCTAATACGAAAAGCTGGTGAAAAACATTATTTTGCTCTTCCACTTCTTGTAGATACGTGGTGTTCTAATGCTTCATGTTAGGACTATGAGTGTTTTTTCCAAAGAATTCTTTACTAAGATACATACTTGTGAACTTGCAATTTTCCTTTGGTTTCTAGAAAAAGTCTTGTATGTGGAGATCTAAGACCAGGGTCTTCTTAATTCATTAGGGTAGTGCATAAACCATCTATGTGCTAACAATAAATGTGACAGTAAGCTGTTGGTCATATAGTTTCCTTCACACTTTGGTATTCTTAGGGTGCAGTTCGCATTAAGCTCTCATTCTTTCCCACAGGATAGTAGGGTCTTTGAATGGCACAATAACTGCGCATGAACCTACCGAATGCCTTGAAACTCAGAACCATTGCCAGCTGAATAAACAATTTATAATGCAGTTTTCTTTTTTCCTCTGTGATGATAATGCACAAATGACCATCAGTGTGGAACTTGGAGGCTGGCAAGATGAATAAGTAGGTCAGTACTAACTCTGAAGTCAAAGACACAATTAATAGAGATGTAGATATTTCTATATTCTCATTCATAGTCACATTCACAGCAGCAATGGACAATTATTTCTGTTGCATTTCCTGTATTGTACTCAGCAAACTCCAATATTTCTTATTCAAGAAAACTAGAAAAAGACCAATATTCACAAGAGTCCCAGATGTTACTATTTATTAGACACCAGCACTAAGTCTTATCCCACAGAGGACAGCACTGAGATGAATTCCTAACCCTCACTGCAATTAGTATACCATCAAGCATATAGTACATCACTGGAATGAGAAAAAAAAAAAAAGGAAAATTCTGATTTAAAAATTTATTTTTACATTTAAAACTAACAGCAAATGAATGGACAATATATTTTACCGACATTAGGTACATGGGTACAAGCACATACATCTTATCTATAATAAATAGCCACAAGTCAAAGGTAGTAAGATGAAGAAGTTAAAAAGACAATTGTTTTGAGGTGCTATTGTTTTTGGAGTTTTGTTCAACATCTTTATCGGTGACATGGACAGTGGGATTGAGTGCGCCCTCAGCAGGTTTGCCAATGACACCAAACTGTGCGATTCAGTTGATATGTTGGAGGGAAAGAATGCCATCCAGAGGGACCTTGACATGCTTGTGAGGTGGGCTGGTGCAACCTGATGAAGTTTAACCATGCCAAGTGCAAGGTCCTACACCTGGGTGGGAGCAATGCCAGGCACAGCTACAGGTTGGGCAGAGAAGAGATTCA
>JARCZZ010000052.1:0-31774 GCA_030323915.1 Brotogeris chrysoptera
TTTCTTTCTTTCTTTCTTTCTTTCTTTCTTTCTTTCTTTCTTTCTTTCTTTCCTTCCTTCTTTCTTTCTTTCTTTGTTTTTTCTTTCTCTCTTTCTTTCTTTGTTTTTTCTTTCTCTCTCTTTCTTTCTTTCTTTCTTTCTTTCTTTCTTTCTCTCTTTCTTTCTTTCTCTCTTTCTCTCTCTCTTTCTCTCTCTTTTTCTTTCTTTCTCTGTCTTTCTCTCTTTCTTTCTCCCTCTTTCTATCTTTCTCTTCTTTCTCTCTTTCTCTTCTTTCTCTCTCTCCTTCTTTCTCTCTTTCTCTCTCTCTCTCCTTCTTTCTCTCTTCCTCTCTCTCTCTTTCTCTCTTTCTCTCTTTCTTTCCTCTTTCTTCCACCCTCTTTTTTTCTCTCCTTCTCTTTCTTTCTCTCTTTATCTTCCTTTCTTCCTTGAATTTCCCTGCCCATGGCAAACCTAACCTATGTTGATTCCAGCTACAGCCAGTCCGTTTTGTACAGTAGATGTAGCTGGGATCAGTTACAAAATGAGCCATGTGGAAATCCTTCCTCATATGGAGAAGTACTGACATCTCCAGTAAATGGGATTATCTGTAATGAGATTACATACAAAGAGATTAAGATGTGAACTGACACTCCTAGGAGATACAAAAGAGGCTCCTGAGACAACAGAGAAATGAGGTGTCAGTAGCAGAAGGTGGAATTGCTTCCTTGAGAAGGTTTTTCATGATAATGATAATGATCTTACCCGTATAATAGTGCCTTTCATCCAGGAAGATCCCCAAAGAGCTGTACAAATGCTGTACACTAGTTCTTTTCAGACCATCATGGAAATGCTTCCACCTCTGGTCAGAGTACAGCAGCTGTTTAACCACATACAACCTGACCTCATAACAGCAGTGGGCAGGAACTATTAAGATAAAGGCTAATCATGGGGGCATCAAAACATAACAATATAAATCTCAAGTCTGGACATAGAGTCATTCCACTAAACTGTATTTTCGGTTTTGATTTTAATTTATTTGGTGTATTTCTCCTTATTTTTCACCACTTACTTTAAATAAGAATATTGAATTAGTTTTTGAAATGTTCATTAAAAAAATGCACCATTTCTCTTTTTCAAAAATTGTGTGGAAAAATTAAGAGACAAAAGCAAATACAAAATAGCAAAGCTGTTATAAGGTTTGGCACCATGTTTAAGTGCATCTGAAAGTGCAGTGTATTGACTGGTCATTGTCAAGCAGATAACTGACTCATTAGACCTATGCATGTCTGTTGATGGATGCAGTTCTAAAAATGTGACATCTCATATTCAGTTGTCAAGGTTGTGATGGAAGTCATCACAGACCAGTGAAAACTAGGAGAGACCTCTTCTATAAAGTAACCTATGGCTGAGTCTGGGTGGTTTGTTTTTCATCTCTCAGAACATTGCATTGCCTACTGAGCCTTTTAAATTCTCTCTGTAAATCTGGCTGGCAACAACTTTACATGAAAAACCTCAGAAGACAGGCAGTAGATGTTGTCTAGAAGAAAAAAGTGATAGAAAAAAACCCTCCTGTGCAGGCTCATAGCTCATCAGAAGTATCTATACCTCAGGCATGACTTGAAGATGTAAGAGCAGCATAGGCAATCCTCAGATACAACTCCCCTCTCTCACTCCCTGAGTGCTAAATTACCATCCTTGTTCTTAGTAGATTTTATTAGTTTTCTTGTCACTCTTATAAATGGAGTTTAATGGGAAAACAAAATGTATTTAGACACTATGGTCTATATGGTTTTACAGCTAAACAAGTCTCCCTGTCACATTCTTTCAACTTTCTGGCAAGGAGGGTAATGAAACATTTTGCTTACCCCTCTGCTTCCATGTTTGCTCCAACAGACAAACCACTAGCACCAATGCCCAAAGGACAACTTGCTTTCAGAGAGGGAACTTCACACTAACCCTGGGTATCATTCTTCTCCTTCCAGCTTCCAAGCCTAGAAGCCTGAAGTCAAGTTTACTACTTCATCAGTTGCCATGTACAAGGGAAGCTGCTAACTGCTCACAACAGACCCCAATGCAGCATCCTCCAGTGCCACATCTCCTCTCTGCAAAGGAGTCCTGGGTCCTGGCCCTGCCTCTGCTAATGTCTGACAGCCCTGCCGTGACTCCACAGCTCTGAGCAAACTCCTCCATAGTCTAGTGTCCCTGTCTACAGCATGGGTAATAGTGTTCCCTACCCAGGTATGGGTGGGTTTTATTTTTCTGACAGTCACAATGCAATAAATAAAAATATGGAACTTTGTAGCTTCCCTCAGGCATCACAGACTGCTAAAACCAAGAAATATAAATTACAACTGTTTTACTGGCTGCTACTGCCGTTGGTAACTTAACCACTAGGCTTCTGAGAGCACCGTACACATGAAAGATCTCTTCTTCTTTGCTCTTCCAGATTTGAACTGCATCGTCTCACATTGGATGAAAACCCACATGCTTATTGATGCTAACATTATCCTCATAAATGAAATTATTCTCTCTCTTTTTTGTTTGGCTTTGTTGGGTTTTTTTTTACTGAACTTTTCAGGCACTATGATTAGGCTTCTAAAGACACTTGCCAGTATGGCTGTGTAATTTTAGGGTTTGGGGAATTTTTCCTCTGACTTTGTAACTTTATATTGGCAAAAGCCCTAGGTTGGACTCACTTGCCCTGGAATAAATCTGCTTTGACTGAAGTAACTTGGTTTACATGAGCAGCACATCCAGACTCCTGACATTACTTGTTTGCTGTCAGAGGCTGTAGCTACCTGAGGAAGGTTTTGCTCACTTAACTGTCCTGACAAGGTCCACACTAGGACTCTGCATGGGCTAATGTCTGGCCATAAGCTTCCCCATGCTTTGGGACTTCTCCAAGAGGAATCAGATCCGGGTACCTGCCTCCTACCTTATACAGTGCAGTGAGCATTCACGGCAGGGTGTGTACTGCAGTCCAGCTCTCAGCCAGCTCAGGTCCACCATTAGCTGTCCTGCCATGGCTCAGCGCTGCTCCCACCCTGCCCCAGTAAGCAGGTATTCCCAGAGTGGACAGGAACCCATTCCCCACTGAAGAGGGTCCTGTTTATTACTCTCGCTCTGCTGCACTCATCAATTTTGATCTCTGCCTGAGCTACTGACAAGTGCTTCCAGTCCAAAGCAAGAAATCCAGCAGCTTTCATCACCCGCACAGAAGCTTTCATTTTAAAAATAATGCCTTTCAATGTCAGCTTGGCCAACAGCTGCTTCTAGAAGATTAGAGCTTTTCTCTGCCTTCTCTGGCAACCCAGATGGATTTGTTTGCCTAGTTTACATTGCACTGTATTGTTCAGCTATCTGTAAGCGTGATCAGTGCTGGCTTCCAGTATTTCAAAGCCTGTGGCATCCTCATCATCTAATACCAATTAGTGGGGAAAAAAAGCCTCTTCCAAGTAGCAGCTGTTGAGTTTGGGAGGGGCAGCAGGGTACCCTTTGTGCTTGCACACTTTATCAGCAAGACAAGAGGTATCAGCACTCACATGACACAGCATTTTTAGGACAAGATACTACATCTAATCTATTGCCAGGATTTTCCTGGGTACCTATCTCAACAATGCCTGCAAGGACATTTCTATATCAGAATGATTACAGCTTCTTAGGGATATCCAAGGTGGCAAGACTAACTTTTCCTGACTGGCTTCATGTGATTTTCGCGTCAGCTCCATAACACTCTGCATCTTATTGAAAGTAAGTGAACTGATGCACAATTGTCTGAGACCAGAGAAGTTACATTGGAGATATCAGCAACCTTTCCATGATACAGCTTCTCCCTCCAAGCAGTCTTACAGTATAATGAGTGTGCACTTAGATGTCTCCTGCCATACATTCAAGGAAGGCAAACATGGACAGCCAGCCAGATCCCCCCAGAGCTTCCATGGTTTTGTGCCTGTAACTTAGCATCTAAGTCAATATATTAAGCACCACCATCAGTGGTCTGGCTTTTTTGCAGCTGCTATGTGTCCTGAGACAAGGGGGGTACAAAATTACAAAATTAAATATGTAAACTTTTAGAATCAATTTTAAGTAATGTTATAAGTTTGACAATTTTGTAACAGTAATAATGGAAAATTAATGAGATGCATGATATACAGAGAAAAAATATAAAGTACAGCTACAGAACATGCTGAGAATCCTTGTATGAGATAAACTGCTGTAGTTGACATAGTTTAGGCCTTTATGACCTTAGTAACAGGACGTAAAGATAGGGAATATCTGGAAAGCCAGGGCCCCAGGATAGACTGCAGTTAAACTAACTGATAAGCAGGAGGATGGGATGAATTCTTATGTCTGTGGTGTTAACGAACTGATTAAGCTGGTATAAGCATCTACTGCGCGTGCTTCAAAGGCTGCCAGCAGTGATGAAGATTGTTGGAAGAAGTAAACGACCCTCAGAGACCACCACCACATTTTTGTACGCATGCGGGGAACTTTCTGGAAAATGAGATAATCCATACGTAGACTCATGAATATGTATGTATGCTCTGTAGCTATATAAGGACTGCTTATGTAGCTATAGGTGGACACACGTTAGGAGGAGCTATCCCCCGTGTCTCCTGGTGCCCGTAATAAAGAATACCTGCTTGTCAACTAGAAAACTTTGTTGGCAAGTTTGCTCTTGGAGTTTTCTCCAAATCAGTCCACAAATCCCATAGACATCACATACATATTCTCCCTGCTCAGCTTCTTTCCCAAAAGTTTTCACAGCTATGTTATTATCTTGCTTCTTCCCTAACCTGCATTAACATGTGGGTGTTGACATACGTGCTTCACTGTAGAGCACAAAGTCCAGTCACTGTACCGAAACAGCCCATGTCAGATCAGAATGCCTATAACACCGATTTTCCTTGACCTTAACTTATGCCGCAACAATGCTCTTCATGAGTCGTTTGGCAGAGACAGTGTTCAGTCAAGAAAACATTCCTCAACTTAGGGACAATAAACAGCCCTGATACATAAGCTGCCACTTCTTTCCTTTGTTTTATTTGCAGGACCTTTAACAGAAGGATATCAGCTTCTCTGTGATTCTTCATTTTTCTAATTATTTCCAGCTATTAGGAACAGTTAATTTTCACCTGCAAATTAACCATTTGCATGGATACACATGCAAAGCCCCATCTATTTTACTCAGGCAAATGCAAGCTGTGAGAAAAACACTTGAGCGCTGGAGATACAGAACCTAAGTAAGTGCATCCCACAAAGAGAGATTATAATTTTGGATAGGAACCAGTTCTCAATCTGGGGCAAAATTTGCAATGCCAGATGTCATAAAACTTGCTATTCCACATTCCTTATGCTGGAAAGTGCTACATCTGGCTCAGGAGCACATCAAAGGCTATGTCTACACAGCATTTTGCAGGCAGACTCAAACTTAATCTGACCACACTCCAAGCCAGTCAGGAAACATGTGGCTGCACCAGTGTGGTGCCAAACCCCAGAGAATCTGCCCAGATGAGAAAAAGTGTGCATGAGAACAGTCAGAGCTCAGAGCAAGTGTCTGCCTCTCTGCCAAAATGGCTGTAGATATACTAGGCTCAAATTCTCAGGAAAGCTCCATGGGTTTTTAGACTTAAACTTCTCCATCTACCTGGCTTGTAGCAAAAATAATGAAGTTTCTTTTCATACATCAGTAACTTTCTCTAAAATCCTTCGTTACAATGACAAAAGATGCTTTCACAAAAAGCCAGGAAAGCTTGACAGGCAGGCACCTGCTTCATGCAAGCTCACTCAGGAAGACGCATGGACAATAGCAGTCTGGGACATACAACCACAATTCACAGCAGTGGAAAGAATTAGGGCCTTTGAAACTCTTTATGCAGGAGCTCTCCATTATTTGTACGCTGAAGCCTTTCACATGTTTTGGAAGCAGATTATTTTTTTTCAGAAGTTCAGGTAGTATTCCAAGTTGGATACTGAAAAATTATCAACAGCTGACACATGAGAAGTTGGGCTGTGATGAGCCAGAACAAATTTGGTGTGGATGATGATCTTAACCATAGCTAAATTACCATTAGCCACCTTTTAAAAAAAAAGTGTATTCCAAAACTCAATCCCATTAGTTTAATAAAATATTGAAAAGTTATGATTTATACAAGCTCAATTACCGTATAATATCAGGCAGACTGTATTTATCACCTATTTCCATGTGTTTGCAAGATAGCTTGAGTTTTCCTCCCAGTTAACTGGATTTGGACAGAAGTCAAAAGTTTATTTAAAACTTGAGAGAAGCATTGAAGAAGCACAGAAGCAAAATGGTGTCATGCCTTTGGTTTTGTCATGCAGTAAAGCAGCTGCCAGCCCTGGAGCGGATGGGAAACCTCAGCTTCTGTTGATGTTTCGTGGGGTTTGCTCATGTCATTGATGGGCTCCATCAGATTGTGGTCCACTTGATTTCTGATGATCCTTCTCCAACACTCTTTTTATGGAGGGATGAACTTTATCTTCCACACACTGTTCGAATGCATTCCAGCCACTCTGTAAGTTGCTTGCAGGAAAACAGTGACCCTGACAGAAAACCACTTTCTGTGTGAATGTAAAACATGAAACACCAACCAGATGTGTGATGGTTGAAGGACCATCGTGAAGATATCCTGGCTTTCCATAGCAATGAAAATTTCCATAGCCTTTGCTCGCCTCCATATAGGGAAGTTGACAGTCTGATCTCCACACCTGTGTGAAGAAGTGGACTTTTGCCTTGTGCAATAAACTCGGTGTGTGGGTTTGTTTATGCAGACTTGAGCATAACTTGTTTCCTCGGGTGAGAGCTGTTTGCCCAGACTTAGACAGTACAAATGCATGTGATTTACAATGAATTCAGTGGGAAGCCAGCATCTGGATCTGCAGAATTTCAAATTATTGCTCCATACTGAGAATGACGTGCCTCAGCTTTTGAAGTGTTCCATGTGAGATACTCAAAGGAAATTTTTGGACTACTGAGTTATCATTTTCGAGCTACTGCAACTACTATCTGTCTTAGCATTTCACTGTAATAAGGTAATATTTCAGTTACCACCAAGGAGGGTCTTGAAATACCTCTTTAAGCCAAAGGGTGAGTGAGCACCAGAGATGATTCCAAATTTTGTCACTCCAGGGATGGATTTTGCAAGTGCTTCATTTCTCCTCCAGCCCAACCATCCTGAGACTGGATAATACAACTTGCACTTCTCTCTGACATAAACTGGCTACCAGCTGTTATAAAACTTGGGACAACATTTTATTGATCAAGCCTTTTGTAAATGTGACATTCCCAAGTCAAACCTCAGCACAACAGAGGTAGCAGAAGGGAAACAGTCATGCTGAGGCAGGACTAATTTGTTTTTGGTTTGACTTTTACTTATGGAGTCACCAGTAACATACTACTGTCACTTTTCACCTATATTGCAAATTTAAATCCCCTAAAAGACAGTGGAAACTAGCAACACATACTATAAAGGACTGTTCAGAGCTCTCTGAGTGACATGGGACAGTCTGTGTCTGTGTTAAACTGGTGGAGATGATTTTGTCAAGACCCGCTGTCTGGGGTTCTACAGACTTCTAGGGCAGATGTACAATAATTGGTACCAGTCCCAGCAATATTGCAGCAAGCACTGAAGATGAAAACAGGCAACGGAGACCTTTGAAGAAACAGGGGTTACAGCAAGGGTATTTGGATATGCTTTTACAGTCATCTTCTGACACATGTCTCCAAACATGCAAGCACCTCAAGACTGCTGCCCCAGGCTCAGGTAAGAGGCACAAAGAGCTGTAGTGCTTCTAAGCCTGGGACCAGCAATGAAGAACTGAACCTGGAATTTCTGAACTGCAAGTGTCTTATAAGTGGTGGAAAATCTGTGCTCTTTCAGGGATGAGGACTCCACTGGACAACAAGAAACCCTCTTATGCAGTGAAAGACCTCTTGAGGTCAAGGAATATGAAAGGTGCTTTTTGCTTCTGCTTGGAAAACAGAAAAGGGAAGACTATTTGAAAGGCACTCTTTACTTGTCTCTGGCATGTAAGGAGTGAGATCCTCTTGAACAGCTCTAAGCAGAAGACAGCTCTACTCATACGATACCGTATTATAAGTCCATCTGCTTCACAGAAAGTTATGTTCAATAGGTATTTACAGATCTAATTTCTCTCTTTAGTTCTTTTTCATCAGGGTAAGTGTAATGAACTTGAAGAGGTATGAAGTTGGGAGAGTGGGGACAAAAGAAATATGGATGAATTTCAAGGTAAAAAAGTAGACTACAGCCTCAATTCACTTAGTTTAAGCACTCCATGAATATCTGAACAGCTGGTGATTTTGCATATTGTATCATCTGCACCAGGGTATGGAGGTAGCGAGATATGTATAATAACAACAGGCTTTGGGGCTTACCTGAGAATTGCCCAGGATTTTGTTGATATAAATCAGCTATCTTAGTATAA
The DNA here is from genome assembly GCA_030323915.1 of Brotogeris chrysoptera. NCBI lineage: Eukaryota > Metazoa > Chordata > Aves > Psittaciformes > Psittacidae > Brotogeris > Brotogeris chrysoptera. Next base: position 8,446 of record JARCZZ010000052.1, read on the forward strand.
GGGTACATTTTATACCAAAGTTTTAACTTTTTGCATTTGAATTTTCATTACACTGCTAGTTATTATAATTTCTTCAAAAGAAAAAGAACAAGAACTCCAATAGAAACAAGAACAATGCCTCTTACTGGAGTTTCATGAATCCACTTCAATGTCACTTGAAAGACTCCTGAAGAGTCAAGCTGCTTGGTTTCTATGAAACAGCCCAGGAGTCTCTCTCTGTCCAGCTCACGCAGCTAAGTTAAGCTCTTATTAAACTCAGTTGTTATTTTTCTAACAGATTCTTAATTACTGGTTTTTTGAAGCAACAATCATCCCACGCTTCACATTTGCTTTGTTTCTCCACCTCTTCGTGCGGTGCAAGCATGTGGGCAAAGCGTGGGAGGCTCCAAGAGCCCAAGCAATTGAAAATTGATGCGACGCTTTAAAATAAAGGAATGATCCTTATTATAAAAGGGGAAAAACAAAGTAACACACTGAGATAAACAAAGATGCACAGACAATGCAAGGAAAATAATATTAGCAGATGTTGAGCCAGCCGTTAATGATCTGTTTTATATTTAAATCTATTGCTTGAATGCTGGAGCCAGAACACCAAGGAGCGAGAAAGAAGCCTGGCAGCAGCCATGCACTTCACTTTTATTGCTTTGACTCAAATCATTGATGTTTTCTTTTTAAGTTATCAGTATAAACTTTTTGCATGCAAAGTTGAGTGCTGAAGGAAAAGCAGAGCTGATGGCAGTGGGAGAAGGAAGGGTTCTTCTTGCAGATCAAGCACAGCAAACCTCCCCATGCACCCAGATGTGGCAGCTCCTCAGTTGAACAGTGCTCAGGTTGTGTAGGACCTGGACCAAACCCTTTGCACACATATTGTGGAGGAGCCATGCAGGAGGTCAGATATGGCTTGCAAGAGGCAAACAGGCCTGTGGAAATGAGAGGGGAAAGGCTCCACATTTGGATTGTAACCAATCTCCTAAACTGTGCACTGTCTGCACATCATCATCTCTTGCAGAGACACCTGCACTGCACACCTCGGGGTCATTTTGAGTAAAAATGGAGGCCCTCAGCACTTCCTGTAAGGAGAGGTGGCCAGTCAAGCTGCCACTTAATCGCTTGTGCTTACTGCAGTACAGTGAGCTGCCCACAAGCAAAACCTGCCTGATGCTCTCAGTGCCATCTACACTGCAGAGGGATGTGCCGCCAAACAAGGTCTGCTGGTGCCACCAGCAGCAATGACAGCTTCCCCTTGCTCATGATGAGCATGGGCTCATTCACCTCATGGCCACACCAGAACTTCTTGCCCTGTTGCTTTCTGACCATCCTACTTGCCTCACCAGCAGCAACTGCTTGCCAGAACCGAACCCTCCCCACTGCTACTTTAAGCCTGGCCTGATCCAACAAGCCCAAGAAATTCTGAAAGTCACAATCCAGCCCTTAAACACAAGGTGCTGCTGAAGTGGTGTTGCGTCCCAGCTGCGAAGAGTGGTTCCCTGGCACTAATTGGGCATGGTGGGCAGGCTGGCAGAGAGCATATCCCTGCTTCTGAGACCTGTACAGCTTGTGCCGGGTGACAGGTACTACTGCTGGCTTTTATGCCAGTTTCTTCCCCCAAAGTATACCTCAGTTTTCAGCAACAGACCACACCAGACATATTTGTTGCAAAGCAACGTGATGGATAAAAGCTGGAGGAAGAAAAGCTCCTTCGTGTACTGTTCAGTCAGGGTCAAACATTCAATTGAGAACCTTCAAGCGGCTACACAAGAACAAAATGTCAGAATATTGTCTGAATATGAAACTTCAGCTAATTTAGGCAACATCAGAGAGAGAATGATCTGCTGGGACCAGACCCCCTTGAGACCAATCCTCTCCCCAGTACCACCTCTGTGAGGAGGAAACCATGTTCATGTGTCTGTATGGGGCTACAAATCCTTTGCTCAAGTGCTTGCCCAAGGCATGGGGACCTGGAACCTGCCACATCCTACAGCATACCAGTCAGACTAGACATGTCTGATGGAGGCGATTAGTTTGGCTTCTCTTTTAGGGCCAGCTTCTAGGTTTATTCAAGTGTCTCTTGATTTCTTCTTGTCATACATGAGATGGATGCCCTGTCCTCACCCACCCTCTCCCCTGGAGCAGTCCCTAGTTATTGGCCATCTCCCTCTCTCCTTTATATTTACATTTGCATTTGCATTCCATAGTAATACACTGCTTCTACATTTCAGGGTGGTATTTCCTGATTATGCTATTTTCAGGGCTTTGGTAAAACTTTGTAAATCACTGGTCTTGAGGAACAAATACAACACAAACAATCTGTTAGTACCACAGTTATCTGCTTGCTGTCAGCCTCGCATAGGCAGGGAATGAGGTGTGTAAACACAATAGAAAAAACCCCAACCTAAACGGAAAGGACATGGCTCCAACCTTTCCCCCTGTGCTCTTTGGTACACAGCAGAAGAGCGCTGGGCTGCTTGCAGGTCACCAGGGTCAGAAACTGATGTTGTTAACCATCTTCTGTCCCTCAAGTGGCAGGGATGTCCTCACTAGGTCCTTTTGGGATCAATTAGATACTGATTCCCCATGAAATTTTTGGATGTGTCAAGCTGTTTCACTCTTTTCTGTTACTATTACTGTAATAAAAATATCATTACAATCGATATACTAATATATACACACCAGTAATTCATACTAACTACTACCTTAGAGCAATAATACAGTTACTTTTATGCCATTTAACGTAGAAAAAATAATCCATTTTACTTGTGTCGTACTCATTTTAAATCAGCGCATGTTTTTTCAGTTAAGACAAGACAATTTAATCCAAGGCATGCTCTGGCTAAAACAAGAATTGGTGCAACTTCCACATCTTCTCCTCCCCTGCCTGTCCAGCTGGCCCACCACAGGCCTCTATGTCATGACAGTCCTTAGAGCCCAGTAAAATGGAAAAAGCATTAAGTCAAGCATGTTATATATGTCTAACAGGACACTTGTAGCTTTAGCCATCGCTCTTGAAATCTCACCATTGAGAACTATCAAAAGTTTGTTTTTAAAAACATTAAAAATTAGACATTATATAGTTTTGATGTTCATTTTATCATGTTTTGACACCTGTAACAATCCCAAAGGCAGAGAATCTTCTTCAAGTTAAAGGTAATTTCCATCACCTTGATCAAGTGACGAGACTCTTTCAATACTGACCTTTATTCCACTTTGCTGAAGGTCCCCACATTTCAAACACAAAAGAAGGCTCAGCTGACCTTTTGAGCTCTTCAGTTCAAGTTACATAAACCTGCTACTTTAAAAATATGCAGTATTTTTTGGTGCTTTTCACCATCCAGCCACACCATTTCTGACCTTACATGTGTACTCCTGCAGCCCAGAAAAATCAGACCCACAGCTCTTTGGTATATCCTTTTCTATTGCCTACTGGATGCCTGTGTTTGCAATTATCTCCCTGTGAACAGTCATGTAAAGTCAAAGAAAACAGAAAGCAGATCTGTGCTTTGAATTTTACACTCACCACACTTCAGTAACACATTGCCTTGCAAGTCACTGTTGTGAATGCTAACATTTGGTGGCAAACAATTGGGACAATATTACTATATCCATTATATATTAATAACAGATGCATGTGTATTCTATTCTTTCTTCCCTTTCTCTACTCCTATCCTATTTTCATGATGATTAATAAGGCAATAAACGTGTAAAATTTAAAAATCACAGAAGTGGAAAAATGATAGAGGCCTCTGAAGAAAGGGGAAAAAAAGAATCAGTGAACCAGAAGAACATAAAAAGTTGTTGCCATTGAGCTTTGCAGAGAGCACAAAAGTTGAAAGAATAAATAAGGGCAGGTCAGTTTTCCAGTAAGAGCTAAATCTGAGGTGAGGTGACCTGAGCTAACTTTAACAACCTATCACAGAATCATAGGACCATAGAATGCATCGGGTTGGAAGGGAACTTAAAGATCATCCAGTTCCAACCCCCTTCCATGGGCAGGGACATCTTCCAATAGATCAGGTTGCTCCAAGCCCCATCCAACCTGGCCTTGAACACTTCCAGGGATGGGCTAGCCACAGTTTCTCTGGGCAACCTGTGCCAGTGCCTCACCACCCTCACAGTAAATAATAGCCTAATGTTTAATCTAAATCTCCCCTTGTTTAGCGTAAGGCTATTCCCGCTTGGCTATCACTACATGTTTTCGTAAGAAGTCTCTCTCTAGGTCCCCATTTGCTCCTGGAAGCTTCTCTAAGGTCTCCCTGGAGCCTTCTCTTCTCCAGGCTGAACAAGCTCAACTCTCTCAGTCTGTCTTCACAGGAGAGGTGCTCCAGCTCTCAGAGCATCTGTGTGGCCTTCTCTGGACTAACTCCAACAGCTCCATGTCCTTCATACACTGTTGTCCCCAGAGGTGGACACAGTACTCTTGAAAGCAGAGTAGAGGGGGAGAATCACCTCTCTCGAACTGCTGGTCACGCTCCTTTTGACGCAGCCCAGGATACGGATGGCTTTCTGGGCTGCAAGCAAACACTGAAGCTGGCTCATGTTGAGCTTCTTGTCAACCACCACCCCAAAGTCCTTCTTCTCGGGGCTGCTCTCAGTCCAGTTTCTGCCCAGCCTGTATTTGTGCTTCGGATTGCCCCAACCCATGTGCAGGACCTTGCAATTGGCCTTGTTCTTCTTGAAGGAGGTTGACATTGGCCCACCTCTCAAGTATGTCAAGGTACCTCTGGATGGCATTCCTTCCCTCCAGTGTGTTGAGCACACCATACAACCTATGTTAAGATGTAAACAAGGGAAGAGATTTGTTATGCAGGAACAAGAGATACTGTTCAAGTTTATAGGGTGGGAGAAGGAGCTGCAATTTTTAAGGCACTCAGACATCCAGGAGTGTGATCAGCAGCAGCCAGGAGCCCCCAGAAACAAAGCTCCCACCCACCCCAGCTCACAGGGACCATGTCCTCTTGCAGCCCACCTGCCTCACACACAGCTCTGCAATTAACAAAGCACAGCAATAAATGGTGGTACAGCAACATTAACCTGAGAGTGAGAGGGGAAATTCAGCTTACACTGTGAGCATAAAAATAACTGAAGAGAGTAGCGGGCTTTTGAGGAGCTCCACTGTGATAAGAATTAGCTTTGTCTGTCTCATTAGCTACTGCCCTGCCACCTTGTACCCAAGTGTACATGCGCTTGCACAGAGACACGCCAGGACACACAAGCCTGTACTTCCTGCCAGATGAAAGCAGGAGCTCCTAGATAAAGCACATACGCTGAAGACTTAAGATCAGTTTAATGAACCATCATGACTAAATCTGGCAAGATTTCCTGTCTTGCTTCTTTTCTGCACCTTAGACTGTACTGATCTGTTTGTGGGAAATTTAGTTTTGGCAAGTGAAAGTCCTTTATCACTGCCAGTGTTTAATCTGCACTGTGACACATTCATTCAACCAGAGAAAATCCAATATTGACATTTGTACCTTGGGGGGAAAAGAGGTTAAACGCTGAATGTAAAATGAACTCCTGGACTATGCCCAGCAACCATAGAATATCTATATCATGTATAGGCATGGTTCTTTCTCTGAGAACTCAGATGTAGCTTGCTCACTTCTGGACTCCTCTATTATTCCACATAATCAGTCAAATAGATGCTGTTGGACAACATCTGGAAGCGTCTCTGATAGTCTGACTCCAGCCTTTTCGTGGTCCATTGAGCATTGGCTGGTCACATGCTGCTGAATCTCTTCCTTTGTTTCCACCTGCTAAATAGCTTTCAAAGGCAGCTTAAAATACATTGAATAGTCTCCCAACATTAATTTCCTCTGTAAGGAATTATTGTCTTGGCCACAAGGATGTTTTGCAGTTCCTGGTAAAAGGGACATGGTCTATGTGGCCAGATGTTCACATGTGGGAAGGATGGACCCCACCAGTCTTACTGATACGTGTGGTCACTGTTAATAGTTTTCACTACCACTGTGCCCAAGATTGAGACAAAACCACAAAACTCTATTGTGCAAGCACACAGTGTTGCGAGGCCCTGAGCTGTGAGTTCACAGAAGATAAGGAAGCCCTCATCACCCTCTCCCCACCTATTTTGAATCCATTAATTAGATTTCTAGAACTGGGTTTAAAAGTTCTGAAATCTGCTCCTTTTGTATACACTGTGCAATGTCTTTATCCATGAACAGTCTCACTGATTTCAGGAGACCTGTTTTACAGATTTATGTGCTTGTATGAGGCACACATACGCATACATTTGGGTATGTAGATTCTGTATTTCAGATTATACACAGGCATAAGTATGTTGGTCCAGAAAATATTTCCCAGAGGAAGATCAGAGCATATAGTAGTAAGTCCTCCCTCCAAAATTAACTGTGCTATATCTTGGGTATAGGGCTGCTGAAAATAAGCAGGACTTCTACAACACTGAGTGTTTTTCAACATGAACAAGGGTAATAAACATGAACAAAGATAATACTGCAATAATGATCAAAACTGGCTGGTTTTTAATTCATGATTAAGCTTTACAAACTATTCCACTTCAAAACTTCTGAATGACCCAATGACTTTTTTTTCACTTTGTCATTAAAAAGAACATGGTGTAAAGTTTGGAAGTAACCTGTGATTCAGATTTAACCAAGTTTAGATAGAAATCTGAAAACCAGCCAGAGCTGGAAATAAACCATTGTTGATTATTCTGACTGCTGATGAACAGAAAGTAGTAGCTTTCATATAAAGCTAACTTCTGAAATCTATCAAATGTTTCTTTCTCTTCTACCTAGAACTTCACCCATTAACAATGAGCCAAACCAAAATGATGATCTATCACATAAGACTGTCTGGTAACCTTAAGCTTACATTGCCTGCTTTACATTTGCTGGGGCCACTATTACTCACCTGGACTTTGCTTATGTTACACAGAAGGGCTTAACTGATGACAAAGAAAAGAGAGCCAGGAATGGCATCCTGACAACTATGTTTTCCTGAGGTAGTGATTTTGGTTAGAGAGATAACAAAGGAAAGCGAGGTGAACATCAAAACCTGCTAAACTCAGATGCAGAACTAGTGATTAAAAAAACCCTTCACAGCTGTAAATTTGTTTCCCTTAACAACCACACAGAGCTGGAGTAATGCAATATTCAGCAGGTCTTCGTCCAATCAAAGGTATAGGCATATCTTCTTTAAGAAATGTTAAGGTCAACAAAGCTGAGAGAAATCATAACAGAAGTAATACCCTGAATTAATGGAAGGACACTGAGCATTATTTACCTGGACAAGAAGAAAGTTTTTGAGGCAGCATCATACAAAAAGCTGATTCATATGAGAGGTTTACTACAATTTGCTCAGAAGCATAAAGTTTTCATTCTCAATTGGGAAGCAATTTACATGATTACAGAAAAAAAAAAAAAAAAGAAAAAAGAAAAATCAAGGCCCACTCTTGCAAAACTTTCACTGTATAAAGGCATTTCAAGGAATGGCCTGAGGATCAGCTTATTGTAGTTCAGGTGAAGACATCTGTCTTAGGTAACAGGAGTAGGGAGGAAGGTGGCTGGATCTGCCACACATACAAGTGTTAAGAAACAAGATGTAAGAAAGAGTTTATGTATGAAAACAGGTCAAAAAAGGAATACATAGTCATTAATAGAAAGGAGCAGTGGATGAGTCTGATGCTGAGGATAAAACCACCAGCCCAGAACAGACCCATAAAAGCATCACTCTGGTGACACATGGGTGAGGCGGGTAGAACACTAACATCCTGTTATAGCACTTAAAAATGATGAAAACCTGTGTATTCTGCTAGACATAGGATATGAATCAGCAGGAGTTTTGTTCAGCAAGGGTCAGAGACCCAAAGTCTTGGATGTTAAGTAAACACACCAGTCCCCAGGGGACTATACAGGCGGCAGAAGAGACAGCACACCCCCAAAGCTGCCACAGGCAGCACCCTTGTTGAATACAAAATTGCATCAGGCAACAGAAATCAGTGCACCACAGTGTATATTTGGTCACTGGGTTCCTACCCACTGAAGGCAGCGTCCTCCTAAATCACCCTGGCACAAGCCAGCAGTGGGTCACAGCTGACACCTCATTACTTTATTGTCCCTGCAAGGGGGGCTACATTTCTACTTTTGCTTGTTTTCACCTTGCTTCCTGTGGTTTATATTCACAAGCATGTACAGCTTCTGCAGTGAAGAATATAAATACATATACTATATTTATGTGTATATATAGTTTGGTTTCTATTAGAGATTGAGGATTTGGTTTCACCAGAAAAAAATTTGTCCCAAACAGCAAGGAAATTATACGTAATCTATCTGCTATACACATTCCCTTTAATCTGGAGGCTATTCCAGAGATGGAGAACATGCGCTACCAACAGGGTGTGATCCTAGGTACTCAGTGGCTATTAGGTACTCAGTGGCTGTTAAAACTTCAGCCTTTAGAAGAGAAAGGTTAATGACTATTATTATTCCAGAGCTCCTGTTAAATATGATGCAGCCATGGTTTCCCTCTACCTTTAAGGTTCCTCTTCATACACAGGGAACATTTATTACCAGCATCATCTTCATATCTTGGGATGGAGGCTCATCTGGCCCTGGTGTCTTCCTAATCTTCATTAACTCTAATTTCATTATCACCTGTCCTGGAGTGACCCTGGGATCACTCACTACTTCTTTCTTCCTCCTCTGGGAAATGAATTTCTGTTGCTGCCCTCAGTTACTGAACTGCTTTTGTGAGCCCCGCAGCAAATAATTAATATCAGCAGTATCCCCTTCGTCTGTCACCAATCTGGGTGCCCCACACTATCTTAAAAGCTCTGCTGGCTACTTGAGTCATCTTTCTGATATATATGTTTTTAAAAGCCTCTAGAATATTCTTCTTGACTCGGTAGTATTATTTCATCCCTTGTGTGAGAGTTTCTCACTTTTTTTTAAATCCGTCTATTAACAGTCCTATTCCTCACCTTCCCGTCTTGCATTTGATGTTCAGCAGCTCTCAGATGTCTTTTGCATGACATAAGAACCAATTTTTCCAGTTAATTATTCAACCTCTTCTCCTGCCTCTCCCTTCCCCCCAAACAAGAGTGTTATAAAGGTGGGGTTGGGATGACAGAGCATTGCCAGATTAAAGTAACAGACTGAATAAAAGGTCTTCCCACAAAAGAGAGGTCTTGACAAAAAAGCTTAGAGGCCTCCCTGACTGCAGGGAAAAGTTTAGTGAAAAGCTTCCCCCCACCCCAGCAGAGGCAGAGGATGTTGTCATTAGATAAGGTGGCAGGGCAATAACATTTTATTCCTGTCCCACAGCTAACTAATGGGGTTGTTTGGCACAGAACAGAAACGAATAGGGGCAGAAGAATGACGATGATTAAGAGAGCAGAGAAAAGGAAAGAAACCTTTTCTTCAGCTCTGCGTCTTTGACAAACATCTGAGGTAATAAACAGGCAGTTTTATGAGCTGGTTGCATTTTAATCAATTTGAGCTCTTAACTGCATTGGAGAGGCTGCTAACTTATATTAGGTTCATGTATGGTTTTACACTGCATGCCCACCATTAGCAGCTTTACAATAACAAAGCCTCCGCTGCCACCATCACCAAGGACTACTGCTCCTGAGGACTGTACAGCAAGAAAAACTCTCCTGAATAAAAACAAAGAGGAAGAGCAGGATCCTTTGCATAAACAAGGGGAAAATGGAGCAATTGTGCTGCACAATGTGAGGCGAGAGTGGAAGTTCAGCAGCTGGCAGCAGCCCATGGCCACTGATCTTTGGAGAAAGAAATCCTGGCACACAGAATTTGGGAGAGTCCAATAAAAATGTAAAGTGAAGGCAGAAAACTCTTTCCTCTTGGTTGTGTACGTATGTCCACACAACCAGCATATGTTAAGCCTTTAAATGAACATTTGGCTGTGAAACAGTAGCTATGGCAATACGCGGGCACGAATTTATGTACTGTACGTACATATCGCATAGAAAAGCTCTCTGTTTCTGAACTGGACTGGCAGCTGCTTGAAATTTTCCCCTTCGCTTTCCCTAAGGTCTCAGGTGTGGGATTCATGAGCCAGTGTCTCAGCTAGAACAGGTGTCTATCGCTGTGTAAATAGCAATTAGGCCCAAATTTCAGACTTTTTTCAAATCCCTATCTGAGGAAAAGCCCAGGAATAAATAGTTGCTGTAACGGCCAGGGGTATTGTGTAGCATTATAGCCTCCAGCTGGGCTATTACATACTATAGACGGGTGAAGAATACAAGCACCTGACAGATGTGTTCTGTTAGCTTCATTAGAAAAGAAACAAAGAAACTCCTCAATTAATAGCAGTGGAGCCAAAGGGAAGGGGGGTGCGGGAGGGAGGAATCATAGCCTGTTATTTAAACAGAGTCAGGGAGCCTTTCACTGATGGCTTAATATGATTCATTAATAAAAACAGCTTTTTGAATGCCCAGTTTAAGTCAAAAGAAATCACTAGTGTGGGGTTTTTTTTGTTGGTGGTGGGTATTTTTTCTCTGCAAAAGAAGGGCAAAATGACAAACTGGAGTTGCTGAATTCATTTTGTGCAAGGCTGGTCCTTCTTAAAGCCCCCTTTCCTCAGGGCATTTGTCCCTTAGGGTGGTGGTGCAGTCCTTGGGAATTGATGGAGTCACATTGAGACTTCGAGTGAGAGAGATTTGAAGAGATAATATAGAAACATTCCATGCCTCAAAGAGGATGTCTTAATGATTTTAAAGTCCCAGAATTGAGCTCTTCTATATAATGGAAATCAGATGCATCTAGAAAGTCACACCTTTCCATCACAGCACATTATTCCTGTTTTAAGGGTCTGAATGACTTGTAAAACCATGTTAAGTGTAGTTTTGTGTTTACTTCTTTAAAAGCAATGGACTTCATGTCTCTTTATTTAATGCAGTTTTAATCATAATAAAGATATGCACAAACTGCATTGTACTGCAGCTCTTTCTTATGCCCAGGCATATGACAGGGTAAAGGATCCTGCAGCTAGCTACAGAAACCATGTCTCTTCTACTCCTAAAAATAAGACTAAGCCATTGCCACCTTTTTATAACAGACAGCAAAACTTAAATGCAGTGTAATTCTCGAGCTGCAGTGCTTGCTTCTGTCACTGGGGGTGGCAGTAAGAACTGTCTTCCCAACTCACATGTGAGAGAGGGAGGCGTTTCAAGCATTTGTGGGTTCAAGAAGCTCCCTACATGAAGTCATCTCTGCTGGAGGATTTTACACATTAAGAAATTGCTGCAGCGCCTCCATGGGGTGGTGTAAGATAAGTAGGGGGAAAGATAATTCAGCATCTCAGAGTACAGGAGAAGCCCTACAGTGGAAGTAGACAACATTTGTACCTTGACCTGTCAAACGAACCCATATCAAGAGAAGACCTTGCCAGATTTACCAGTCTCTGCCTGGGCAAGGTAATGGTGGTGGAGTGGCTCTCACACAGCAATCACTGGATCCATGTGGTCTAAGTGTGCTGATGGCAAAGCCAATACACTGAGCTGGAGGGTTGGTTTGATGAGATGTAATATAGAAAGACTAAGGAGACCAACAATTCCTACCAACTCCTCTCACACATTTCCCCACAAGTTATTTTCCACAGTGCATTAGCTGATATTTTGTCAAATCCTGCCTCTAAACATATCAAACGATGGGTCTTTCATCACTTCCCAAGGGACAGTCATCCATGACCAAATAGAGCTTGCTGTCAAGATTTCTTTTATATATTCATCCTAATTTTTCCTATTCTTAATTTCATCCCATTACTCTTAGTTAAACCCTCCCCTATTGTCCTAAATAATTCACCTCCCTCAGGAATTTACCCCCTCCATGTATTTGTAGGCTATTTTTTTTGTCCCACTGTAGTCTTCACTTAGAGAAGCTATCTATATTTAATTCTTTTAATCTCTCTTAATAAATTAGTCCCTCCAGCCAGTGAGGGGAAGGGCATATCTGAGACATTATTCTGTGGTAAGCTAGGATGCTCTGTTACATTCTGAGGATATCTAGAGCATGAAAAATGCCTAGGGGAAGCCTAAACATTCATATTATTACTTTTTTTTTTTCTTTCCCAAGTGTTTGAACTGCAATAGACAAAATGGTATTTTTGAAGGAGAAAAATATAGCTAAAGATCTGTGTTTCATTCTCCCTTTTCTGCCCCACTGTCATAAGTGTCTGCTTTGTCCTCAGTTAATAACCTCCATTACCAGCTGGCTAGCACTTGCTTACAAGCTTTGCCTTCCTTTACACCCTACCCTAGGATTTTTTTATATCTGTGTGAAAAGCAGAAAATCAGTCAACATAAAAATAGGTTAAACTATATGTGATAATAAACAAATGCACTCTTACTGCAATATGCTGGAGCTTTTTCCATGAAGCTTTACTGTGATAGTTTGTATGCTTGTGACAAAGTTATTGCTTTTCTAAGGTACATGAGTTTCCAATGAATTAGATAGCACACTATCTTCTATTTCTTACTTTACTGACAGAATCAGACAATAGCTGTACTCTTGCCCTTCCCACCCGAAATTAATGACTTGGAGGATTCAGACTTACAAGTTAGATGCAAACTAATGACTGGTTCATTTGAATGGCTGGTTTCCTTCCTAAGGACAATTTGTATGACAGAGCTGATAGCAAAAGCCTCCCTTTAGGAGAATGCTGTATAATTCTGGGTGTCTTTATTTGCTGCAAAACACACTCTGCTCGATCTAGTTCAACAACTGAAGAAACTGAAGTGACTTATACCAGCAGGGAGTATGGCATGGTCTTTGAACCCAGGTTTTTAAAAAACAGGGTAGTTATTGTCTTGCTCTTGTTATTATTACTATTATTGCTTGCACTTCATGGCACTTTTCCTGTGTATCTTAACTCCTTTACCAGCAAGTGGAACTTTATACCAGAAATTACATCCTACCACAAACTTAAGGTAACCATCAATATTTCTTAAAGGCACTGTAATAGTATTTGACTTTTGTGCTGAAAAGGGATTTTCAATTGATTTAAATACGTCCAAAGACTTGGAATGACTGAGCCTGTGCACTGGAATCATTTAAATATCTAAAGGAAAAATGCAGAATCCAGCACATGAACCAGTGCCCATAATTGGCTCTGATACTTCAACAATTTATTTATTTTTCTCTACAGCTGACTTAGTACCATAAAATGAATTCAGTACTTGCCAAAGTGCCTATTGCAGAAAAAAGTCAAACAATTCATATTTGGGTCATACAAACCTGAAAAACATTAGAAACCAATAAATGATGTCTTCTGGAGGATATGAAAATAAACAGACCCACATGCTAATGTGAAACAACTCAGTCTTTAACCCATTGGCTATTATTTTTTCTCTTTGCATTGTGGCAGCAGGCATGATCACTTCTGGTTATAAATGCTGTACAAGTATTTATATGCTTTTCTCATTTATATGCTTGAAACCCCAAATAATCCTCAATTCCAGACTTTCTACACTAAGGAAAGTAATTGGACTGGGAGGAAGTTATGGATGTGTGTGCACATGTACAGCAAAAAACAAAATCAACATCAGTGGCATGCACAATGTATCCTATGAGTGCCTTCTTTCTCTCAAGTATTTATTTGCTTCCACCACAAAGCCTCTTTGTTTTTCTGGTCAGCAAACAGAGCAATGGCTTAAGGTGGCTGGTGGTGGCTATTTCCCAGAATCAGGAGATGCCCATGAAGACAGCTTCATCCAGAAATTGCAAGAGCCTCAGTTCTTTCTCTCTGGAGTCTCAGGGCCAAGCTCCTGATGTGGTATCCCTCCGTGTTCAACAGCTCTGTTCCAAAAGAAGTGAAAAGTGCACATATCCATCTTTTGCTATGTTTATGGGTCAACTTGAGTGCAAAATGCGAATATACATAGGCTGAAAAGTCTATTTTCATCTCTGGGTTTGTTATATTTTCTTCTTTCATCATACCGCATTGCAAATTATTCTAGTTCTATTTCTCTGGTGTATTAAACTAGTGCACTGCTAAGTCTCAGCTCTCCATTCAGGTTCTGGCATCAAAGCCTTAGGCCAATTTTATTTCATTTGTATTTGCTGTCAGAGTAATGTCTTTATTCTAAAATGCCCTTCTCATATCAACTTCTCAGGTGGCTTGACAAAAGTAGAAAGCGTGAGGAAAACCCTCCCCCACACAGCAGTCTGCAGTATTGCTTTTATGTTTTCCCCCTCTCTGAGTGGGAAAATGTACAACACACTTCGAGAAAATGGAGTTCAGGATGCCATGTAGCAATGAGGGCCTTTTTTCTAATCGTAGCTAGGCACTTGACCAGATCATACAGCCTGTTTTATTTATACATATGTGCATATACAGGTGTATATATATATGCATGTATATTAAAAGAGTACATATATATGTATGTATATTAAAAGTGTATATATATATCTATGTATATTAAAGCACACACACTTTTAAAAATTACTCATGCTGCTGTTGCCCTGGGCTAATGTATTTTCAACTGTGAGTGGCACATTTATTCAATTACAAACAAAATTTTAGTAAAGCAGAGTGGAAATCTATCACATCCAATTATGATGACAATGCAATGCCGTGTGCAGCTGAGGGTTAGGCTGGGACCAGTCATGTTTTGCTTGTGGCCATCAAGTATTGCGATGGTGCTTTTTTTATGTGTGGATAGAAAAGTGATTTAAACTGGATGACAGGAAGCCCAAATCATTTTGTCATATTAAAGATTGTCAAGGACCCCCCTCAGGATGGAAGTGTTTGGTGTCAAATATAACACCAGAATCAGGCAAAGTAATGGGACAGCTGTGAACTGGACATCTTAAACATCACAGAATAAAGGGAAGCATTCTGGCATTGCAGGTTAAGCAGTAACAGTACTTGATAATAATAGTTTTTAGTCTTCTGTTTAATATTCCCCATTGTGCCTGGTAAAGGACACTTTGCATTCTATCAGTTTTTATTTACCAAGCACAAATATATCCTATCTCTAAAATCACATGCATTTAAACATATAAAACAAAACATTAAAAATCTGTTTGCATGCAAACACATCTATCTGCAGCATCCATGCACTGGTGACACTATGGATGCTGAAATTGCTCAGTCATGCACTTTTGCAAAGATCTGAGTAAGCAGCACTGCAGCTTGTGGTGCAACAGGAGTAGTGCTGTGCTGCACTGTCCCCCCTTACACTCTGTTTCCAGTAATGATTATCACCCTTTTAAAAATAATAAAGATAGGGGTTGCATAAAATACAGACATCCTCCCAAGCACAAACACATGTGTACATGTTTTGAAGGCTTCTCTCCATTAAGTGCTTTGGGTTTTGATAGTTTAAGGTGTCTTTACTGGTTTAAGGCACAACTATGGGTTACTCCGCTGAGGAATGTGCCTGTTAAAAGCACAAATCAGAGGAGACCTTTGTACCAAAGCAATGAGTTTCACCAGGGCATTTGAAATTAACCTACAGAAATCGTTGCTACATTTGGGATCCCACAAAATGTTGTGCCATAGGAATGGAATATTTCAGAAAGTAGTTGAACAGTGCCAGTAATTCATTATCTACAGCCAGGAAAAAGAAGTCTCAGTTCACCGTATTGCCAAGCAAACGCAGTTGATTGCTCTCTTGCAAGGGGTAATAATTCAAATTCTTCAAAAATCATAACAACTTCCAGTAATGTTTTCCTTTGACAGCTCTGGGACAAACATTCTCATCCATTCATTCACTATTTTCTCTGAAGATTTATATCAAAATTAGGGTGAGTGAAGCCTGCTTCTTTCCATGATTTCTTTTGCCTTTCCCCATAGCTCTTTATTCGTTACTGGAAAAACAAATGGAGGTGAAAGAAGAAGCAACAACAACAGAAAATAAAACTATCAAAGCAGGTCTTGGTAAAATAAAGATGGAAAAAATTGAAAACAAAGATGATTTTACTTTCCATTTAGTAAAAGACCTATTTTTGCCACAGGCCAGGGAAGAGAAGAAACCTCCCTTAAATCTACCTAGATATTGCTGTCTGGATGCATATTCATATTTCAGATAGTATAATGACAGATGTGAGAGAAAAGTGATTGTTTTACAGCAATTGGATGAGAAAAATTATAGGAGTGAATCAATTTTTCTTTCTTTGGGTATGCAGATACAGAAATGTAGCATGCATTTATATTATTATCTCTTTATATATTATTCATACGATATTATGTTTTGATTTGCTGCAAATTACAAAAGACTTAAAATACTAATTTTTAAAAAATTTCCCTGCCTGTCTGCCTTTGTCTCTCTTTTTATGTACAATAACTCCTGCTTCCAGTGATCATTAGAAGTATATACTATCATAGATAGGAAGCCTGACACAATGCACTGAAGGGCTACTTCTACAGGTACTTCTATCAGGGTCATACAGAGGTTGATAGTGACATTCTTGGGGGTTTTTTTTCTGGCCTTTAAACCTTTCTGTGTGCTGTATTTAAGGCAACATACTCAGGGTGAAATCTAGAAACTACAAATTTGTCTATGTCCATAGGAAAATGGACACCCTATGGACATTTCTTTGCACACACAATATTGGAGCCAGAAACTATGACTTTAAATCAATTTAGTATCACTATTTTACTCACGTCAGATCAATATTTTGAGAAATAGTGTCTAGATAATGGAAGTGTATTGGTGTTATGACACAAAACAACCATATTAAGCCTAAAATCAGTTTACCACAAAGCAAACTCCCCATCTTCTAAGCATCTTGATACATACAAATTAAACATGCCCAGATCTGAGGTTCTCCATGAAAACCAAGATGTTCGGAAGTTAAACCAAATGAAATCTGGTTTCATTAATTCAAGTCCACCATAGAACTGGCTGCTAATGTCTACATTTTAGTCGACTGCTTTTGACACTTCTATAAGTAGTAAACAGGCAACAAGAGCAGTCTCCTCACCTACTTTAGGAGAAGGAAGAGTTTTGGGGAAATCAAGTTTGGAGACAGAATTGCACAAAGGTAGATTTGTAGCAGACAGAACAACAACCAGGGTTATTGGTCTTAGAAAATGCCCAGATAGCATCTAAACACTCTTGAGAAATACCTCACAAACATCTGCTCTGCACTAGTTCTGCATATTTGCATACTCCTCTTACAAGGCAAATAGAGTTGTTGTGGGGCTCAGTGAAGCAGCAAGATACTACAGGGAGTCATGAATGATGGGGAAAGGAAATTGCTCTGAAGATAGTGCCTGAACAAGGGATGCAGGTCCAAGGTGTGCTGGGACACTGGCACAGGCTTGTGGGGAAAAGCAGAGGTAGGTGTTAAAGGAAACACCTGGAAATTCCTCAGCTAGCAGCTGGCTTGAAACCAGGGTGGTCCAGAAATGCTGTGTTTCTGCAGATGACAGGAGTCAGAATCAAAGGTGCAGGTGATCCCAGCAAAGTCTTGGGACAGCTATAGGCCAGCATGGAGCTCATATGAATGCCAGAGTCACCAGGTTTGTGTTCTCTTGGGAAGTGTGTGTGCTTTTACACTGGACAAACCTGGTGTGCCTGGCTGCCCCAGACCCTGGGGAGTCAGTACAACCACCATGACCTTCAGTGTTGTCAAAGAGAGTGGCCAGCACCGCTCCCACAGCATGCACCAACCTCACCAGCATTAAGAAAGGCAAAAGGCTCAGATAATGCTTGTGTTTCTTAGCCTGATCTTCCTGCTGGGAAAAGAAGAGGCAGAACAAACACTGGAGAGTTTATTGGAAACAAGAGATGATTTATTGAGAAAGTGTTTAACAATTACTTCTTTGAAGGAAGCTGGCACCTTGCCCCTTCAACAGTGCCACTTACCATCCGCTCCAAAATTAGATAAGCAAATCTCTCCTGGCCTTTTCCCACCAGTAAGAGTGTCAGTCTCATCTATCCATGAACCCTGTACCCCAAGCACTTGATATAATCTGACAATTGATAGTCAATAGTATTGCCAGACCCACTCATTAAAGCTAATTGCACAACAGGAAACATCCTGTTTCAGTTCATCATTGTGTGATTCAATGCCATATTATTAGAGATGTAAGGAAAGTTTCCATAGGAAGAGAGATTGAAAAAGACAGGATCTCTAGCTTAGAGAATTAATGAAAACAGGGACTTACTATCCTATGTAACACACACACACACAAATCTACTTTTGTATTATCTACTGTTTCTTATACTGAAAGAAAAAGAGAGCTAAAAAAAAAATTAAAAGCATTCAACTGAAAACTGATAGAAGGATTTATTTATTTATATACAACATGCAAGTAAGTTCTGAGGCTAACTGTCAACAGATATGACTGAAGAAAAATAAGTCAGTAGGATTAGAAGTTTATCTGGATATTAAGAACATATATCATTACAAAACCAACTTACTGAGCTGTAGGGTTTTTTTCTCCTACAGTTAGCAAACATAACCAAAAACTTTGTTGAAAATTCCTGGAGTATTTTGAAGAAGCCAACATCAAAGATTTAAAGTAACTCATTAGAAATTACTGAAAAATCACAATTGTACCCCAAATGCTGTCTCATAATTCTATTTTACTGACAATCTGAATCAAATAAGTAGCTGATAAACAAAACAGGCTAGGGAATCAAATTTTACAAAGTATACAAATACTGTAATGTTCAAACTTTGCTCTCACAGTTCATTGGCACAGAACCCCTTGGTGAGATAAAAAAAATCAAATCTATGTCCTTTTCATTTTCCCATCATGAAAAGGTATTTTATTTTTTTGAAACATATGTACCTAATTTGCATATAACACCTCAGGCATCTCAAGTAAACTTCTTACCATAGGTTTGCTCTATCTACAAATAACCACTTGGACCCTTTCAAAAGCTGGACTAGGCTTAAATGATCCTTACGTCCTGTCTCATCTAGGTTACCTAAAAGTGTGGACAGGTAGTCTACTCCCTGCCGGCAAAGATTTTAATCTGAGTTTACTGAGATGTAGTTCATCCTATTGAATAAACAAACACCAAGTATTACCCGCAGATGGGAGAGGTGACTAGAATAAGGTTCAACAAAGAAGTGTGAAGATCCTGGTCTGCCTTGCTGCCACCAGAAATCAGAAGTGAATCCCAATGCATCCAGTATGGAGGCTTCTGACTCTGAGCCACCTTAGTTTAGAATGTCCCAGCAGAGTTTAACTTGTCTTTCTAAAAAGGTGCTTGGCAGACTCGTCCTACAGTTTCATCTTTACAAATGTATGCCAAATTCATCTTCCAGCCTTGAACTGACTTCTTCCTAAACTCAAAAGGTGAACTACTGCATGTCTAACTGATTTAAATACAAAACCAACAAGATGCATCTTCTGCAATTTGCATCTTGACTCATGCTTCCAAAACACAACTTTAAGATGTGGGTTAAAATGGAGGAAGTATTGCAAAATACACACTGCAGCTCATTTTACATGCCTAAGCTTGTGAAATACCTTCACTAATCTACCTCATACTTTCTGTCAAGTTCTACCAGATTTATTAAAAAACAGATATGCAAATTTTAGGTAGAAGGGAGACTTTTTGCATGAAATTGAACATAAGGAGTTCCAAAATAAGAATTGATTGTAAAAATACATTAATTCAACTGCAACAGCTTCATAATTCAGAGTATTAGATTAATGCTTTATGAGCATATTATCTACAAGCTAATGCAAATGCTGTGACACACTGAAATTCAGAGATAGAGGCTGCTCACAGTTTTGGCCTGGACCCTGTCCACCAAGGCTTTATTATTCATCACAGAAAGTTTAATCTAACCTTTGCCAGTCAGTTCAAGGTAAAGAATCTTCCTGAAAGACAACAGAAATGTCTTTCATACTTGCAGACATCTCAAAGTTCCCTCTGCCCTAGCCATAGGGCTGGGTCAGACCTTCCTGCATCACCTCATCATTGCTGATGTGCTAGAGCACCCAAGCCATGACTGAGACATCACTACTGTGGGTGCAAGAGCAAGCCAGCTAAAAAGCAGTCTATATCTGTCACATCTAAAGAACCAAAAGCCAAAGCTCTGTATCACTGGAAATGCCCCCAAAGCACTGAAAGACACACACACTTCACAGGGCAACAGTGGAGACGTTTCAGTTCTTTCCTTTGCCATGCCATCCAGAGCTCACCATATTCCCACCCCGTATCCTTTTGCTTTTGCATAGTCCAGCACACACAAGAAGAACAGCTGAATCAGGAACAAACAGAGAACTGCTTTTTAGCAACATTACAAAAGTTATCCTAAACAAACCAACAAACAAAATCCAGTCACGGCAGTAATAGTGATGAAGCCATGGCACTTTATCATAACGCCATCTAGCAAGACAGGGAATTTTTGTCGATGCATTTTGTGCTCAGAAAATGTACCGCTCAGCACTTTGACACTGTACTAGTGTCATGCATTTTCTTTTACTAGGGAGAGGTTCTTTTCTTTAAAAGCACATATTGGATCCAGATCATTGTCTTCCCATACAGACTTCCCAGCTGATTCAAACAGGAACATGTCTGTGCCCACATGAATACAGCGCGCTGGGAGAAAGCACCAAGTATATAGGCAGAAGTCCTTGAGACAATTTTCAAGGACATTTACTGACAGAATATTAGGACCCTTTTTTAAGGAATTTATTTACTGAGAACCCTTCGAGATCTGGCACAGAGGCATGTAATTATATCCCATAACAGATTAGTAGCGGAGGCAAGTATCACGCCTCCACAAGTGACCAGTATGAGCAGTCCCAATGACAAGACAAAGCAATTTATGGTATGTAGTTATGAAATAACTTACCCACTTAAAAATATGTCTTCTGAAGCTAGGCAGGCAGTGGGTCTCTGAGTTAGGCCATGGAGCATTAGTGTTTACATCGCTGATAGATTAAATCATCTCTAATACTGCGCAGAGTGCAGCTCTACTTCCCCTTTAGGCATCCTCTGGGTCTCACAGCACCTTGCAAGTTTCTTGTCTACTCTAGATTTCATACATTTTCCCTGCTCTCTCTGAGGCTTTCTTTCCATATCTCTAATATCTTCCATAGCCAACTTCAATCCTTTTATATTGCAGATCTTTCATCTTGAGGGTATTTTGTGGGGTTTTTTTTTTGTTTTTTTTTTTTTTATGAGATAAAATGAAAAGTTTTGCAAGATAGACTACATTTCCATCTCCTACTGAAGACGCTATAATTACACAAGGGGGTCTGATTCTTTTTATTTAATGCCATGGACTCTAACACATTGCTTGCAATATTTTTACTGGAGACTCCACTAGCACCTGTGATTTCTTCAAACTATTTCCATGGCTGTTCTTCACCTTTTTTCACTATTTGCATTTAGTTTTGAGCAATCTACCCACCCAAATTTATCAAGTTACTCTGAAGTTCTTCACAGCCTTCAGGAGCTTCGAATAATCTAAATATTTTTTGTGCTAGCTCAACTATTTTTAGGCGATTAATAAAAACGTTAAGTATCAGCTCTTAAGAAAAGAGCATTAAGCAACACATTCCCATGGATGAAGCACCCATGAGAGTTAAAATGCAAAAACCCTGTAGTCATTCTCAAGCCAAGCTTAGCAGTGGCAAAGGCAGGCTTACCTCTTACTTTGAATTTTCTCCCAGTACCTACGGCTCCTGTAAACCTGGCTAGTGATAATGTTCTATCAGCTACCAGTAACTGATAATTTTACCTTTAATGAAAGTTATTTTGCTGTTCACTTTTACTGAATTTACAAAGTTCTTTCACCCTTCAGTGGTTCCAATGAACAGAAAGGCCTTATCGTGCTGCTGTGCAGGGAGACAACAGGACAGCTGAGTTTGGGCTAAAGGGTGCGAAAAGCTGAGAGTGTGGCATTTACTCTACAGTAACGCTCAAGCAATCAGCATCAACTCCCAAGAAGTCATTCAGTATCTTGTGGGACTGCAAGGGTGAAGCCCTGAGGACAGAGCTGCTGTTGCCTGCCTACGCTGGCAGCCTTCAGCACAGCTAATAGCCTGCCACAGAAATACTCATGAGAGATAGCCATAGCCTTTAAAACTGGATAAGAAAGAATAAAAGGGAAACAGTGTAAAATGTCACATCCAGACAAGAGAACAAAACAAAGGGAATTTTTTTTCCTTATAGCAGGAAAAAATGTACTCACAGGAGCTTCTTATCCCTTCCTCCATCATTTTTTTTTTCCTTCTCAGGTTTCTTTCATGCAGGGAAATAATTCTCTCTCTGTTGACACCTGTGCCACCACAGATCTGTCAGCATGAGCTGACTGGGTGGAAAAGAAAAAAGTATTTACCCCCAACATTTCTACAATCTGCTGCATTGCCATTACTGCTGTGATTTATTGGGGCCTGTTACATGTTTTTGCTTAAGTTTCTCAGTCGCCCAAATGATTTTCTCTCAGCAAATGAGAAATACCAGCGAGCTGCACAAGTTCGGGGGAAAGAGAGTGAAGGGGAAAACAAGCAAGGCTCCCCCCACCAGCAACTGCCTCGGAAATGGGAATAATACAGCAGGGGCCAAACACCGAGTGGTGGATGCTGAGAGATGCTGAGAAATGGTGGGGCTCCCCAGGGGTACGAAGCACCTCCACTTCCCCTCCTCACCCCGGACCCCCCTCCTCCCACCATGAATGGAGGACAGGCAGTGGAGGACGGGTGGGCGATGGCTGCAGAAATGCAGCATCAGCACAGAGATTAGGCTGTCAGCCTCCAGAGCACTTCCCTGGGAGGGAGCAGATAAGAGGGAAAAGGTGAATGGGAACACTTGTCACAGCAGATGGCGGCTTTGATTTGCAGAAGAAAGCTGGGGGGGGGAGGGTTGGGGGGAATGGTGGAAAATAGGGAAAGGGAGGCTGTCCCTTTCCACCCGTTCCCTGCGCCCCCCTGGGATGCTGCAGCCTCCAGCTCTAGCTGGCCACCTCACCGATGAGCCCAAAGGACTTGTTGACCTTCCCTGCAGACTTTGTAAGACCAAATACAGGGTTTCAGCAATCCTGGCCCTGTCATACATTTTATTAACGTTATGCTAATTAGCTGGAAAGAGACACATTGATTTTTTTGAAAGGATTCAAGGATCAAATGTCCATGAATAGAACTGGCAAAACCTAATCTACTAATGGATTTAACTTAAGAGAAATATAAAGCTCAAATAAAAATATAATTATTTGGGGGTACTTAGCTAGTACTTATCTTTAAAATACTTCTACAGAATTTCTGTATTTCACTGAGGTGAAAATGCAGTTCTATCTTTAAAACATATTTGGCTAACAGCTCCAAACAATGCCTTTTGGTCTTCTCTTCTCTTCTCTTCTCTTCTCTTCTCTTCTCTTCTCTTCTCTTCTCTTCTCTTCTCTTCTCTTCTCTTCTC